>JAAMPD010001162.1:0-28756 GCA_025266255.1 Trissolcus basalis | reverse complement strand
GATATTCCTATAACTTAATTCTGGATCTATTAATAGGGGGGGGGGAGATCCTCCGCCCATAGCGAAAGCAATAGGGAAATTGAAATTTCCCTAATAATTGATTTTTGACGCAATAAATTAGCATTTTATGTTGTGCAGTTGGTTATCATGCAATATTTGGTGTGTGCTGAAATGGTTGTGCTAGCCTGATATGTCTCTTGGAGACAAAATTACAACTCCCGAACCCGAACAAACATTTTCTTAAATAAAGTCAAGCAAACGCCACGACGTCCTCTGTGCTCATTTCATTTTGCTCGCGCTCTGTTTACTTTTTTGCAATTTCGCGTTTGCACAAACGAGTTTCAGAGGTGACACAATAATGATGAAAAATTTAGAGGAAATAATTTGATATGTTGAAAACGTAACCATAAATTGGAACGGTTCACAGATCTGAATTGTTTGAAATAAATACAAGCTCAATTTGTCTCAGATCGAATGCATTTTTTTCCTGAAGCAAGTATTTACAATATCTTTTCGTTTCATTCATTCGCAAACAAATATGACTGGTCGAGATTTGTACGCAACTTATCACCGTAAAAGTGCATACACGAATCGATGAAAAATATCTAAGTCCCATAAATAAATTTGTTTGTTATATTTTTCCTTTCTTTTGCAATCACGTTGCCGAAATTGTAACGAATTTTGAAAATTACTCTTACGTACGTGTCTTAACTACATGCGATGTTTCAAACTACGCTCCCCTACCGATCTTACGCCTGCTTATTTACAAATGTTAATACATTTTTTCTCCCTAGTTGAATAAACGTTTATAAAACGAAACATTTACACTTTATTTCGATCCGACCAATAACGAGATCTGGAAATGTTTCGTTGCCCAAAGACTATAGAATGTTATAGCTAGAAACCAAATTGCATTCAGTTCTTTTATAATTGTGAAAAAAAAATTTTTTTGTCACATTTCCAGAACTCGATAATACTTTCAAAAGTTGACATCTTATCGACTCTCTGGTATCCATTTTTTATAATTCAAAAATCAAAAATCTTCGAAAATAATACAACTAAATAAATAAATGGCTACTAACATTCAAATATTAGATACTGCACACTGATTATAATTATTACATCAACTATCATTCCAATGTGCAGTAGCAAAAATTATAAAAAAATTAACAGAATCGTTACAGTAAAATTACAATTGAGAATAAACGCAAGCACTCCAAATGATTTGGAACTGATTCATCGATATCTAATACGATTAAGAAAAACAAATACTCTATCAGGTAGATGCGAATATTAACCAACTATACTGTGCTTTAATATCTTTAAATAAGTTTATGATCACATTAAATCAATTCCAAATGACTTATTAAGTTTCAGCGTCACGAAGACTCCCGCGCAATTTGCTAAAAAATAAAATATATCATTTTATCAAAACGATGATAAAAAATCTATCCAAACCAGGTGTAAATGATTGTAACTTGTTAACAAACTTACAATACCGCAAATAAACAGATTTTCTCCATAATTATATAACTTATGTATCCAAAATGAAATTCTTATGTTATTGAGAATATTGGAAATAATAAATTAGTCTTCGAGGTGTTGGGCGCGGACAACGCAACATTTTACAAATGTACAGTCGAATAAATGTTCTTGTTCAAGTCTAAACTTGACAAAAAAAAAATTACAAAATACAAATCAATAAAACACTCGTCTTATTGAGCTCACAATATCATCGAAACATAACTACTGAACTATCCACACGTTAGTTTTCAAAATTGCGAATCGCATTAATCTTAATATTTTCTACTTGAAGCGAATTTTAGAAAAATATAAAAAGATGCTGATGTTACTTTTTTGTTTCCCTTATCGAATATTTACAACTTTTTGAACGCACAAACGCGCTTTGCGAGCTTCATAATTTGTTATGTGCATGGATTACTTTCGTTTCTTCACTTGGCCAGAATGGAATCGCCCACCTTCTCCTCGGATTCGGTTCATCGCATGCCGGTGTCTAGATTCATGAAGATATTTCTGCAAAAATGAACAAACAACATTATCAATTCCTCTCACAAACATCATCGAAGTAAAACATTATCTTTCAAATACATACAGGTCGCTCCTTGGGGATTTTTCCCTCCGCTTCCAATTTCGCGCGTGCTTGTCTTCGTTTCAAAATACGTCTATATTGTTTAGCATTCACATACAATGGTTCGTCTTCGAGAAATTCTGCACTGGGTAAAGCCACTCGCTGGTAACCAGGTTGGCCGTTACTCGCAGGTACCATCTAAAATTGTCACATCAAATAAATTAAATCAACATAATTATATTAAACTTATCAAAACCTATCAACCACTTCTGAAATGTGAATCTCAATGTGGTTGTAAACTAATTTTAAACAACTATGCATGCAAAAATTAACACGCCATTCAGTTGTACCCATGCATTGTCGCTCTATGATCACTACCAGTCAGTATAATAGATTCATACAGACTATGTCAGTGAAAGAGTCTTTTTTTAACAGTAATCACCATGAAAATATTTCCTGCCTGTGTAGTAGCCGCGGTCGGACTAGAAATCGGTTGTACCGGTGTTGTCGTGGCCGCTGTTGCTGTCGAGGTTGCCTGCGTCGTCGTTCCAGCAATTTGCATGATGTTTCCATTTATATTAATCACTGAAAAAATTAACATTCATGTAAACAATTATTATTTATAGATTATTTATATGACATGTGCCCTTTGAGTATATACAAAAAAGATGAATTGATAAAAAATGATTATAGAAAATAAACATTAACGTCACAAATATAAATAGTCTTCATTTGAAATAATCTTTGTATAAAATTAATTACGTCGTGTCAATCTTAACTTCTATCAGAGATCTAATACAAAATTCAATTAAACAATTTTAAAGCAATCAAAATATGAACGAAACAAATCATATTTCAGTTAGTAATTAGAATCATCTGATTATTGTATAATTAACAAAACTTGTTCAGAGCGTATATGAATATTTAACGTACTTGTAGGTTGCGCAGCTTGTTGCACCTGTCCTTCCATAGACATAGGCTGATAGATGTAAGTTTGTCCATCAGGTGTTTGGATGATCTGTGGAGTCTGCGGTTGTTGGATGACAATCTGTTGTCCACCTCCGGTCAAACTCGAAACTGGCACTACCTGAATCTGACCTCCTGGTGCTGCAACTTGGATTGTCTGGGGCAGCATCATCGCCTGGCCACCTTGGCCCATTTGAACCACTTGGACGGTTCCACCTGCTCCTCCAACCATAACCGCTTGGCCTTCTCCAAGCTGCTCCATGGTTTATTTCTGAAAACCACAAACTATCAGTCCAACGAAAACAAACATTTTTGAGAATCCACTTCTTAAAATTATAATTATTATTTTTCCAATCTATTTTGATTCACTTAAAATTTAAATTCAGCCAGATGGTACAAGCGGACAGATCGAAAATTAAAGATTTTTATTATTCACTGCTTATCTGTTTCTGTTTTTTGACATTGAAAGGTTGAAGTAAAAAAATTATCACAATTTTTCACTCCAGATAATTGATAAACATTATCAAAGTGTTATTATTTATTCCTAATTATTATTGCATCATTGCGACATGTAACGATAGAAAAATTTTCTTTCCAAAAATCAAAACCTGAGTGTCAACAAGTGAACTACTTGATGGAGGGAACAAGTGTTCGCTTTCTAACCTAGTGCTCGAGAAAGATCCGTTGGGACGCAGGTTTCATAACGTCAACAAGAACGAGCATCTCGTGGGGGGTTATTATCTTGTCGAAAACTTGTTTTGAACGTCCGAAAACAAACAAACCGTCTGGCAACAATCGGGTGCTTTTTGTAATTGGAGGTTAAGTGTTGTTGAAAATTGGCTGTGTTTTGAAAACCGATGCATCCGTGGCTAAAAATAGTGATCGCGCGTCCAGCGAAATTCGCGGGACGTCAATCGGGACACGGATTGTTGACATTTTCCCGTTTTTTTCAATCGGGATAAACATTGAGACGATCGAGACATTGATGCAACTTGGCGTTGCAGCAAAAGGCCTCTCGCGCTTGGAATAATCTTCGTGGCAAACATGGCCGAAGGATCGCGCGTATTCCGTTTGCTTCGCAGCCTGAAAGCGCGACTCAAGCTCTGGGTTCGCGGGCGCGAGGTTAAAATTTCGTGGACCGCGTGCGTTTGATAATTTGTGGACTTACATTGGATATTTTCGTGAGCACTTTCCCAATGATTGGTCGGCAAATTGAGGACCAATGGTCGACGATAGAGAGTCCCGGGCTTTGTGTATTGGTGGCACTGAAGGGGGGACCTGCCAGTAGATGAGCAGCCCGACGCCAGACCGTTCGATGCCCCTCTAACGCCGCAACCGCTCGTCCAATAGCGCGCACAGCAGCGCTCCCCCGCGCCCCGCTCGCTCACCCAACAAACGCCGCGCTCAGCTCGTTATTCGCCTCTTGCACTTGTCACGGAATTCGCGCTTCATTTCGAACATCCGAATTAACCCGCCTGCAATTAATAAACCCAATCATAACATTTTCATCCCCGAAATCTTCAAAACACAAGTTATTTTTTATTTGAATCACAAATTATTCCAACGAAAAACAATATTGCTTGCAGAGGTTCCAATTTTCTTAACAGTGAAACCAGAAAATTGCATAAAAATGTTTGAAAATCAAAACATTCTATGTGTAAGATGAGTCAAAATGTTTATTTATTGTTTTAATTGAGGACAGAGATTCAGTAATTGTTTTTATCAAATATATCATGCAATTTTTGGATTCTTAGAGGATTGAGTGTTATATTTTGTTTAATAAAAGAAGTTATTTTATAACTTTTTGACCTTGACTTATTTTCGTAGAAAAAAATGAGCCCTTACCAGGTTTTCATGTAACCTTGAATATTTTTAAACAAACATCCGAAATTGAAACCCTAATTGTTCAGATGAATGTCTTAATTCAAGTCTCCGGAATCTGAAATTGAAATTCCATCAGTAAGTTATAACAATGGCCAGGGTGAAAAAGAGACACTCATTATTGTATGTTATAAACTTTACAAAACTTGGGAGTTTTGCAAAACAAAAAGTGGGAGGATTCTCAGGAAGTTATTTAGGACTGATTAAAAAGATGTTAGATTTATATCATAATCTATTCACTTTTTATTTAAAAAAGGTATAAACATAATTTTTGATAACAAAATTGTTTTTTTGTGCTTTCATTTTCATATTATCAATATACCTTTCTTTTCATTAAGTTTTGTATATTTGTAATAACAAAATCTGCATAGCACTTTGCACGAAGTGTCCGATGTATAAATTCTTACAGTTATATTTTTATTTAATATAAAAAAAACCCACTTGAAGCTTTAACAGATTCTTCGTGATGTTTTGCATCAATTTTTAAAGTACTGACAATTCGTGAAAGTGGTATTGCAATTTTTCATTTAGTCTCATTTTTTCAAAACGAAGCCTGTCAGTCAATTATAAAAGAAAAAAATCTGATAATAGAGCATCGAAGAAAACAACAACATTGTATATTACACTCGTTCACATCATCAGAAAATTAAAACAAAAAAGTATACGATTTTTCAAACAAAAAGAAAAATCTCATTACAATAAATGCCATCGGAATAGTTGTCGCTTTGTGAATAATGCGAGCTTCTTATTTTTGGTGTGAAATCATTCAAAGGCGTGTAACAATTGGAAGATACAAAATTTTTTTCAGTAAACAAATTTCCCTGACGTGAACTTGTTTCATGGCACGTACTTCTGAAACGACAACGAGCGTCGAAACAAAATGCTCCCCGCTTAACTATAGTCAATACAATTGCTTTGTATATTTCTTTTTTTTTTTTGACATAAAAGAAAAATTTTTCAGCTTTTCTACAGTCGCTCTTAATATATATATATATATATATTTTCACAATTTACATATATACTTTATTACAAGTTCTTAAAAGAAAAATATAAATTCGTCTTGCCAAGATAATTTCATCTCATCGATAAATTTCGAAAGTTTAAAACTTAAACGAATGTAAGGTGCATAAACAATCGTAGTGATAGAAAAAAAAGAGAAAGAGCCAGAGAAAATAAAATTATATCTCGAAACGTAACTAATATACACATTTCGTAAGGATCTGAAATTGTATACATACTTATTGCTAGTATGTTCGACTAAATTAAAGTTTACATGCTGATAGTACAACGATAAAAAAATATCGCGCTTTTAATATCAATTATACGTTTTGTTTTGTCATCTAGAATTCTATAATAAATATAATAAAATATATTCGACGCAAAAATATTTAAGTAAAAGTGGGAAATAAAATAGTGTTCTTAAATTCATATAGAAATTGAGTCGTAGGGCAGAGAATAGTAATTAAGAAAAGAAGATTGAACAATCAATCGCACCATTTCCATCGCTCCCCTTGTCAAAGATTGATCAAATGAAGTAAAATTGAACCAGCACGAACAATTTAAAACAACGAAAAAAGAAACCGGTTTATCTCATCCACGTACAGTGGTGAGTTCACTTTTTAAATAAAACAAAGGACATGATTGTAAACGCGTGACGGAACAATAATTTTCAATATGTTTCTCCTAAAATTGAATATTTAAATTAAAAACATTTCTACATGACATCAAAAACAAATCACCTCAATCTACGTTTTTTGAAGTCATCACGTACATCTTGAGATGTACAACTGCACATTTATCTTACAAGCACTCAGTTCGCATTTCATTGTCTTTAGAACCTTTGATCTATTCTGTTATATTCACACAAACTATCTCTTTACAAGCTACTGGAATTCTCTTCCCGAATATCAAATTTTCATCGTACGACCAGGGTTGAACAGTATTTAAACACAAGTACTTCAATTACAATTTAAAATATAAAAATATAATTAACAATATAACGAATTTCAAAGATTATTTTGTAATCGGAATCATTCACAGTTGTTATTTTTGTCTAGTCAAATTGTGCATACTTAATTATTATTTCATTTCTTAAAATTAAATAATATCAATAAAAAATTAAAAAAATAGTTTTTGATTCAAACTATAATTATATATATTATAATTATTATATTATATTGTATATAATTGTGCTTTGTTATGTTGCAATTGTTTGTTACAATTTTTATTAATTTTATTTCAAATTTTACTTTTTTTTAATTTGTGTTTAAATTCCACCTTTTGTATTTTATCCAACCCTGCGCACGACACACTTTCAGAATCGCTTTTTTTAGTCTCACTGCGTAGGCAACGCGATTTGATTGCTCGAATTGTCTAGTTGATTTAGCTGGGTGAGTTCGTTCATTTGATTCAATTCGTTTAGTTGACTCAGCTGGTCGAGCGGACTTAGGTGATCTAGCTGAGGAGATTCTGTAGGTTGAAAAATGTTGATTGCTGACTGATTGATTTCCGCTTGGCCAAGAACAGGATGGTTGATCTCTGGTTGACTAATTGCTAGTTGATTGATCTCTGGTTGGTTCATCTCTGGTTGGTTCATCACGGGTTGGCCCATCGCGGAAATGTCCAGTCCACTTTGGTCTGTGAATATCGGTTCTGATTTGACTCTCGTTTGATTCTCTAAGCTTTCGATCTCTGCCCAATTAGTTCTCACATCTTTGAACAACTGTAAAGCACAATTTCAATTAGCCATCGTGATCTCATTTTTGTGTTCTTTTTCCAAAAATAAAAAACTATGTTGTACCTGATTAAGCCAGTTTTCGTCAGCCAATAATTCATTAAGGATAATTGTTGTGTCTTTTTTGGGGTCCATAATTCTTTTATCAGCTACTCTCCTGGCACATTCCAAAAACATGAGGTACTTTTGATGTGCTACTTTATTATACAATCCTACTTTAGCTTGACATTTTCGACACAGTATGAAATCCTGCAAAGAATTTTTTATTGATTAAATATCCATCACTTTCTTTTAAAAAATATTATCTTTCGTTATTATGTATTCTTCGATATTTTACCTTGTCATGAGGCACTTTGGGATCCGGCGGAGAACCCTCCAATGTGGTGCTATTGTAAGGCTGGCCATAAAGTAAGATTCGAGCGTAGATCTTTGTATTCTGACATCCGGCGCACGAACGATCCGCAACTTCCGACGCTTCTGGCTCATTCAAAACGTTGATACACGGCCAGGTTGAAATCGCTGTAACGAAATCTTCACGCCATTGCGTCGTGGATAGCAGCTGTCGTTTCCGTTCTTCCGTTACATCATCCACCGTCTTAACGTTAGATAAGAAATAATCATCTGAGAAGCAAATTCAAATGTTCAATTATAGTAATTGTTCGTCTTAAAAAATCAAAAAACATATTCAGAAATGTTGAATAATTGTTTACCTTGCTCTTGGAATATTTCTGTTAAGAAGTTGGAATCAAGTGCTTGTGAGATGAGAGTTTGTATGTACACTTCGAAGTTGTCTTGGTACTTTTCAGCTTCCTTCATTGACTTGTCAATGTACTCGCTATCCGTGAGAATTAACTCGTCGCGAAGAAACTCTACAACAACTTCCAATTTACCTTGCGTCCAAAACTTGACAGGAACTTGTTGGTAGAAATGCCGGTTTTGTGATGCCCAATGAGAGTATTGCTACAATAACACAAAAACAGTTTAGTTTACGCACATTTGTTGTGTATAATTTTTTAAAGAGAGACACATTTCATGTTTCTCAAATGTTTTCACTCCTGTGCAACGCCCATTTTTTAGTTAACATTATTTTAATAATTTCTTACCGTTGATATGTTCCTATATAACGTTCTCCCACTTGTTTGAAAAGGTTCGTACTTTTGTAACAAATTCTTCCCATCTATTCTCCACAGTGGTGGAAATTCTTGTACTAAATCAGCTTTTATTACAAGGAAATCTCCAGGCTGTAAAACACAAATCAAGTTTCAAGTTTTTAAATAATTCATTAATTTTTTCCAGTTGGGTATAATAATGATGAGATATTGTAAGACGTGTCTCACCGTGAATGGCGAAATATCAACATCCGCATCTCCGCCTGAGGCCAACAATTTGTCGTTCATCTTGCAGGACATTTTCTGCAAGCTGTTCATATTTTTCAACGAACTGTCCAGCTTCTTTCTGCCTGGCTTTTTAGGTGCGTTCTCCGCCGAGACATACTCCCCATCCTCGCCAAACATCTTACGTCGTTTGTTGATCACAGGCCGGCCTCTCTTCTTCTTTATTTCGGTTTCGTCACCAGTGAGTTTAATCGCTGGCGTCCACGCGGGATCCGAATCCGAATCTTGCTCCTCGTCATTGTCGAAAAGATCGTTCTCCAACTTCTTTTCTTTAGCCTTTCGTTTGGATAGTTCCCTCCTCGGCAATTGAGATAAAACTAAACGATAAAATAATATTCAATTAATTTAAATCTCTTACGATTCAAACCTCTATGCAAAATATAAAAATGTCTTTATGAACATTCGTATCATATTTGATTTAAATCTATACTTCTTTAAAACATATTCTGTAAATTCTGCAAAAATAGATATCTATAATACTAGAGCAATACCTTCATCAATTTTTTTCGGCGGTTTTATTGTATTCAGTACAGTATTAGGATCAAGGCCGGCAGCAATGGCAGCAGCCGCCGCGGCAGCGGCTGCTTTTCTCTTCCTGTCAGTCGGACCCCCAGGTTTGATAGGCCTTCCTTTTTTCGGTTTGCCTTCGGGCCTCGCCAGTGGCAATTCAGACTTCACGTTGACGTTCATCTCATTTGGAATGATTGAGTTCTGCTTCTTCTCCTTTTTCTTCGTAGAGAAAGAAAAGTCGTCGTCACTCGTAAACCCGTCGTCACTGGAATCAAAGTGTTTTCTTTCCTTGGGCAGGGGGAAATACCGAGGATCATTCGCGTAGTCAATCGTAGGCATCTCCTTCTGGGGTTTCGGCTCGACCTTGGGCATCACACCGTTCGCAGTATCAGCAAGCCGACTCGGATCCGTTGAGAAGTATCCTGGTGACCTGCTCCAGGCTGCCTTCCTTCCTCCTCGCATTGCAGGTGGCCGCGATGGATCGCGGTCCCCTTGCAGGAATTTCAGGTAACTAGCCATGAATCCACTGTTCGGGTCCTTCGGCTTGATGTCCTTGTTGAGTGACGGCTCGGCGTTCAGCTGGTTCTGACGAAGGAAACCAAGCTCTTCTTTAATATTCGTTACAATAACCTAAAATTCGTGGATGATTCATTTATTCAATAGACGGAACCTTAACTAATTACGAGCATTTCACTATTCTTGTCATGAAAATTGTTTAGAGTTTGTGTTTATTATCAAATAAAATTGCAACTTCTTATTATCCTTTATTCGTATACAAAATTCCTTGTTAAACTGATATCTGATACCTGCCTATTTATGTTCTATATTTTCATATCAGTTTTCATATCCCGCGCAGATTGTACTTTGCAAACATGATTCCTTTTATCAAATTAGAACTGCTGACTTTTAAGTTTCAATATAAAATGTTTGTTTTTTTTTTCTGACAAATGATTTCGCGTTCTTGACAAACGTTCATCATCAAATTGTCATTTCATGATTCAACGGGTCTCGCACATTGTCCCCCTTTGATTCAAACAAACCACATTCATCTCTACTCGTCTCACCTTTGGTTGCGGCTCCTCCCTCTGTTCCTGCATAAACCCTGGCACCCCCTGCTGGGCATTGTTGTCTGCGAAGCCAATGGCTCCCATATCAACAGCCGACTGGAACTCGTGTGAGGGATGGTGAGAATGATGACCAGACGGTAAATGGAACGGCGAAAAGTACGGGATCGGGGGCGGCGCATGATGTCCCACCATCAACGACTGCGGCGTTTGATGAGGGTTACCGAAGTTGCCAGCATGATGTAACGACTGTTGGGACGAAAAATTCGTCGTGCCGGATGGAAAGATCTTGGAGTTGGGCTGAGTGGCAGACAGGTTCCACCGATCGAAATCGAAGTACCCATTCTGCTGTTGTTGGTTGTGTGCCGGCGGCGGCACTCGGCTGATGAAGTCGGTAGCGGTGGTGTCGCCAGTCATCGGGGAACTCTTACGTTTCTTCTCCGCGCTCTTCCGCCGCTCCGTCTGGTCGAACTCGAGACCCGGCTGCATCTGGCATGAGCCCTGCTGTTGCAAGTTCTTAACAATGCTCATGGGATCGCCTCTGCTGCCGCTCAGATCTTGCAGGTTCATCTGACTTGAGTCGAAGTACGGTTGCTGGCGCTGGGCCTGTTGTTGGGTCAGGTCATGGGTCTGAGTTAGGTCCGTGGTAGGCGCAGCATAATTCGTACCTGGGAACTTTCGATTTTCCCAACAGAGCTGAAAAATCCAAACCAATTATTTATAACTCCAATTAATCTCATCGATGAAATTAGAGTGCAACTTGATTCAACAGTTGTGTTTGTTTTTCTGATTTTTATCTCACCTGTTGCTTATCAGCGAACTCCCCTTGCCTCTCATAGCCTCGACTATCCGCGCTATAAGTAACCTTATTACTCTCCGTGGCAAGTGCCCTGGTGATGACGGAGGAGTACACCACCTGACCTTGGGAGGCCGGCCTGGGCACTGTGACATCGAGGGGCGAAGGTGGCGCTACCTGTTGGGGCAATGTTGCTTTGTAACCTACAGCTGTGCACTGGTTACCATTGCTGTCCCCGTGCTGCTGTAGTGGCGAGGGCGAAGAAAGGGCCATGGGGCTGTTATACATCGGATACGCGGGACTCGGAACGTGTCCCAGCGGACTGGCCTGTGAGTGCGCTTGTAAGGGGCTTGATCTTCTGGGCACAACGACGCCACAGTCTGGACCGTTTTGCGTCGACGTGTTTGACGAATAGGCGCTGTCCGTTGAGGCTGCGGACTTTGACCTTCCCGGGTGATAGTACTCGGAGTCGCTTGAGTACTGTCGGTACCCGGGTTGTTGCATAGGAAAGGGTGCCTTGGCGTTACTGTTACTGGCACTTGAAGTATAGTTGAGATTCCTCGAGTCCATCATGGAAAAACTGATGGGGGAGGACTGACTGCTTCCGCTCTCGTGTCCCTCAGGGTGCACTTTTGGTTGGTTCTTCGATGGTATGATCTGAGGCGCGGGACTCGATTTTGTCGGTGGAGAAGCGAACCTTGTAGGCTTTTCTGGAAGCGACTGGGTCGGACGACTGGAACTCACGAAGCTGCCGCTTGATCCAGTTCGAGGCAAAGATTGAGGCGCGCGATAGTCCTTGTTTGGGGTGGAAACGATACACGATTGCTGCTGCAGCGGCGCCACCTATGAAAAATTAATTATTTATCACTTTTTAACGAGTTTCTTATTTTTATAAATTTTCAGCCTGTAAATTTATCAACTCATGTTCAGAGTTTCGAGATAATCAACTTTGATGATCTGAACTTGATTTCAATCACTTTTAATTTAATATTTTTGTTCTCAGATTTTCAACAAACAAAATTTGAATGTTTTTAACAAGTCTTAACACTTTTGTTGACACTAAAAGAACCAAAAAATGTACATTTTTTTGATGATATTTTTTTAACTTTTCGTAACTCGTCAGTTTTGTTTAATAAACAAGTTTTTTTATATTACATTTTTATTCTCAAAATATACTCTTTCGTTTGATTGTTTTCTATCATTATTCAATTTCAAACATTTCATATCAAAATGTGAATTTAGTAGAAAATATTAACCGGTGTTTTTAGTTCCGGAAGACTAAACAACACGATGTAAATTAACGTTTTGTGTATCAAAATAAAATAATAAAGAAAAGGTAATAAATTGAATAAAAAGGTAATACTCAATTGTGCAGAACAAGATAATTATAAGCTTAGGTGTACCGAAAATTATATGTAATTACGCTGAAAGGTTTTCTTCCAGATGTTTAACAGAAATATTTGAATATCAGTATCTGACAAATTCAACTACCATATAGGTCGCTCGTGAATACAAACGTGAAGTTTTACATCCGCGAACCCTTTCGGTGCATAACAGTTAAGTGATGTTATTATATCATGTTGAAATATCCTTTGCAGGCCTGGATCAAATGGCTTATTATCAGTATTTTATCATAACTTGATTATTTTGATCATTTTATAATCAATTAATGTACCTTTTAACTAGGATTCTAATAACGAACGTGCACAATCACGTATTTGGCACAATTTCTAACAAATTTTGGTATAACTGCACTCCTCCTGAACAAATTAATTGATAATTTGAATAATTTCGAAATTTTTCATTTCATTTAATCCGTTTAAATTTTTATTCCTCACAACTGAATATGTTATAACTATTTTACATTTGTTAAATCTGATATTAATTTACGATTCCTACATTGAAAATTTTCATTTCTGAAACATCGACAGTTTTTGATACAGTTGCAATATTGAATTACTATCTTTTTAAAAAAATGTACTCAAAAAGATGAAACGAATTCATTTCAAAGTTAAACCTAATTATTTATTTGAATGCTGGAAAACTACATTGAAAAAAATAATTTCCACTTGTTACCCAGTAACAATAGAATTTTTTCAGCTAATTCAATTGTACTTTTTTAAATACAACCGCCTTTTCAATTAACCTAACTGATACAAGTTGTTTCAACTGGTTTTCAACAGTTTCGACGGTTGATCATTAAAGTCAACCAAGTTTTTTTAACAACATCCCATTGTTAATCATTTGTACTTTTCTATATGTTCATTTCAATTACCTTCACATTAGCAGTTGCATCCCCCGTGCCAAAACCTGGAGCAATTCCATTGGAATCGAATCCCGGATTGACCCCGGGGAAAAACTGATTGGCCGTGCCAACGATTGCCTTCCCAGGAGACTCTGGCCTGCCTTTCTTATCAAAGCCCTCAGCTATGGTCCCAGGGAAGGCGTTAAAAGAGGCCTCATAGTTGGGACTGGTTTTCGTAACTGGCGGCCCGGGCGACGAGGGCAGTGGCACACTCTCGTGCGGCAAGATACCGAAAGGACTGGGCACCTGGGTGCTGCTCTGCGACCAAGCCGAGGTCGGCTGCTCGAAAAAGGTCGCACCCTGGCTGTAGTTTTCCGGCGACTCTTGCTTGCGCACATAACTTGGCTGCTTGTGAAAAAGCGGCGAGAAGACGTCGTAGTTGACCGGCGGGGGCGACAGGAAGCCGCCCGGGTTGAAGGGCGAGGGCTGACCTGCCAGACTTGCGGTCGTGTGAGCCGCCTGGAGGAGCAGCTGCGAGGTCGTCGCTGGGGTCGAGTTGAGGAATTCGGTGCCGGCTGTGGGCGCGCTGCCCTGTGCCAGTCGGTTGTACGACGCGTACCACGGTCCCACGGGATCCATCCCGGAGTCGAGTTTCGATGCCTTTTAACTATCTCATAGCTGGCTGCGAGTTCTAGTTGATTCGAGACGCTTCAACTGGTTGCGTCCAAAAATGCATGGTCAACTGAAATAAAAAAGGAACGTGTCAGTTTTGATTAAAACCAATGGCTGGGTTTCTTCTGACATTTCTTTTCGGATGGAACATTGTCACGTGTTTTGTAATTAGTAATAGAATATTTGGTGTGAGATAAAGTTAATCGGTTGGTGGTAATCCGAATTGTGATCGAACAAAAAGTTATGAAAGATAAGAGAGATAAGAGTGAAATAGTAGGCTTTATCTTGGATACGGGAAATTTGTCTCCTTGATAGCGATCATTTTTATTCAAATTTGTTTGATTTTGGATGAAATTCGAGCGGTGGTTTCGCGTCAAAAGTTAAAATTCGAGATAGACTCACTGTTAATGTGATGTGCCAGCTGTTTTTAGTTTTTTTTCAATGTGAAAAAATACCCTTTTGATGAGTTATGATTTCATTCTAACGTAATCACTGATTCATTGAACATTTAACCTCAAGATAAATAAAAGTTTTGTGAGAGATGTTAAACAATGATTTCTGTGTGATCGTCAATCAAATGCATTTTTCTTCGTTCTCGTTAATGGAACAGGAACTTGGCCGGGTTTTGCAATTAAAACTAGTTTTTAAGTGGAATAAAAAATATTCAGTCTTAATGATTTTCAAAACAAAACTTTTTGTTTTTACAATTTTGTCCAAACTATAGGTAATAATAAATTAATATAAAACAAAAACTTCAAAGCAAATCAGAAATGATGTTTTTAAATGTAAAATTTGTATATTTTGAATACTAGTTAATAGAATATAATCTAACCCTACTAAATGAGAAAAATAGTAATCGGGGAGATTTAGAAAAATGTATAGAATGTATGTTTAAATTTGAAAAAATTTGTTGAACGTACGAAAAATGGAGTGAAATTTTTGGGTGAGAAAAGTGTGCCAGCGTAAAAAACAAGGTGAAACTCAAATACCACCAATCTAACCATAAACACATGTTCGCTCGCTGGGCCCAATCTCTCAATAACAAAAGTAAAAGTGCGTTTGACACATAACGCGAGCCATCGTTCCGAAAAACATTGTGGCGTTGGCTTGAGAAAAATGTGCGTCGCTGCGCCCTCGTGGCCTTCGGACTTTTTAAAAACTCACGTTGCATCACTTTCTTCCAGGAAAAGCCGCGAGGGTTTGAGGAAAGCCGAGCCAAGAGAGAGCTCGTCGGCACGATCAGCCGGGTGTACAAATGGTAGGAGAAGAAAAAAAAGGCGTCGCGAGCTGGCGCGTCGACCAGGACGCCGAAAAAGTCACCTTGGGAGTGGCGTACGGGCCACCACAACTCGGGGAACACGTCAAACCTGACGCTCCGAAACGGGCGCAACGGAGATGCGAAAATAGTCGTGTGACGCGAGACTCCGCACGGCTACTCACATGATGTGCACAGGGCTGCGCAGAGTCCTTGAGGCAAACCTGGTCGCGCGACGCTCACCGGGTGCTGGGCACGCGGCTGCTCGCGGGGACGCCTTCGCTGCTCCGATTATCCGGCCAGTACGTTGTCGCCGAACGCGCACTTCGTTCCCATTACCTTTCTGCCATTTTTCGGTCGCATCTTCGCAGTCAACAATGAACGCGCGGCCGAGAACGTGCGAGAGCGCCCAGCGCGGGAATTACGAACGAAACCCGAACCACATTTTGAATCCGAGCTCTCCCTCTCTCTTTCTATCGCTCACTCTCCACTACTATCTCTCATCTCGTATGTTTTTATTTCCCAATTAAATAATCTTAGGGAAACACAATTTCAAAACAAAACTTTTTTAGGTTAAACAAAACAAAACAGTTTTTAGGTTATGCATTTTTACAGATGTTTCTTATTTGTTTTCTTTATTGTTGATTTTTTGTCAAGTGGATTTTAAAAACAAAACTCGGGTGGAAGATTGTCTTTTATAACTTGATTAGCTAATAAAGATTTCAGGTTTTCTTTTTATGAGGCAAATAAAAAATATAAAATCCACTTGATGATTTTAGAAGTGAAATATAAATAAACAAATGACAAAAATTATTATTTGATAAAAAAGTATTAAATAATAAATAATAATAATAAATGATGAATGGTAAAACGTGAAATGAATAAGTCGCTTAAAAAATAATAAAAAAATTCAAGCAATTATCAAATACGAATTGATTTATCAGACTGATTGATCGAAGATGAAAACGGTTTGTACGTCCGCATAATCTTCAGGCAGAAAAAGTGCACTTTATTATCAGCGGCGGTCCTTGAATGTAATTGGACTTTTTTTTTTAAACAGTACAACTGTCGTTACATCGTATACATTACGGTCAAATGACAAACCAGTTTGAGTGCATGTTTTTTGTCGTTCGCAAACGTTGCGAAATTTAGACGCCTTATGTGTGGACCACTTCACCGGATAATTAACAAAATTAGTCTATCGTGACGAGATAAAAACAACAAATAAACAAATTTAAAAAATATTAACAGAATGGTTAAACATTGACTATTTTAGATTAAAATTTTATAAAAATTATTACAAGAGAAGTTACAAATTGAATTGCAAACTGAAAAATGAAAAAAATGTAACACTATTCTAGAGGAATTTTTTCTTTTGATTATCCTTTTATGATAAGCCGCAATGCTTGTAAAAGTTACAGTTTTAAAATTCTTTTTAGTCCTTCGTTTTTGCTCTTAATAACTGGTTTTTGGCGCAAGAAATTTTATCGGTAATAATACAAATATTTACAGATAGGAATAACATTTATTGCTCCAATCGTATAAGAATATTGACGATAGTTTATTCGAAATGGTACGATGCACATTATGTTTTTTTTACATTTGATTGAAATTGGTTAAAACGACATAACAAAAAAGCATCACAATCCTTTTGCGAAAGTGTCTCTGAGTTATAAAATTATTCAGATTTGTTATGAATGATAAAACACTTTCTGACTTTGCCTCGAATATATTTTCATCAAAGTTCTTGGTTCAACGTACATCCCACATTTAATTTTTAACTTCCTTTCAAGTCCGAGTGCCAACAATCAAATAATTTTTCTTCCTCCTCTAACAACTATATGTTAACAAACGAAAAACTGTTTACAATGCTGCAATAATTTTGTCTATAAACATTCCAAAAATTTTTTTTCATTTTTTTCTTCTCACTTCGTGATATGAGTTGGCTCTTAACAATACACAACGCTGATTACAAAGCGGTTTTTAATTCTTCAAACACAAGATGTCGTTTGACTGATTTGCACGATGAGGAACTGAAAACTTGAAACGGGTTAGAAAAATATTGACAAGTATATCGTAACTGTGAATCCGGCTGATAAAGGACGAACCCAGTTCGCCTCGGCTTTGGTGATTGACAGAATTTTTGACAGCTAAATTTGACATTGCCTATTCCTGTGCACGAGTTATTGTTACGGCGTGCTCAACGTGCCAATCATATTGCTCTACTGTGAATCGCAAATCCTGTGTCGATAGAGGCACACGCGGACTGGGCGCTGCCTCATCTACATCGCTTTTGCTGCCAAATTGCGAACTTTCTATATGCTGTTTCGAACAGCTGATTTAGGTGGCCTGTCAGGTGCTGACTAAATGGCGAAAAGTCTCTCCGAACATGATCCTGTAATCATTTTAAAATTCGATTTGATTAATCATTTCTTTGTTAAGAAACATTTCTTATTCTTACTTTTTAGTTCATATTTTTATTTCATCTCAATTTCCTTTACCTCGAAGGGTTTAAGTTTAGCTAAATGAAACTTGTGCAAGGACTCGTGCATTCGAATGGCTTTGTCCTCGAGCTGACGTGTGGTTGGTGGGAAACATCTCCAAAAGTGTCTCAGTAATTCGCAAGCACATACATAAACTGTGCGCAATTCTGTTTCTAAATCCTTTGGTATTAATTCTATAACAAACGTTTTCAGTTAGTTCATTTCAATGAAACAAGTAAAAATTTGTAACTTAATTTTGAATTCATATCAAAATGTTAAGCACTTACGTCCCAAACTCTCCTCTCTGAATCCTTTCATGAGCGCACCGCCAGGTGTCAATTCTCCTAGAGCAGAGACCGCAGCGGCTGGGTTCACTAGGGACGAAGAAGATTGCCTGGGAATGGTGTTTCCGTGTATCCACTTTTCGGATTCTCGTCTCAAGTTATAAAGCGTGTTCTTGATCTCATCAAAAGACATGTCTATTTTCCCAGTGCCCGGCATTGGTCCATGTAAATATCTATCTACTTGTGTTAAATTAAGAGGTACTCCGGTTTTCGCTTTACTTGCGTCACAGCTCTCAAGATCATCGTATACTAACTTTTCTTGTATTCTACGCTGTAAATATAAACATGAATAATGTATTACAAAAATATCATTAGTATATATCTGTGGCTGTGAGGAATAACCAGTTAAGTGGTATAGGATTTACATATACACTTAACTGGTTTTTCCTCAGAGCCACAAATATAGTATATATAAAATATATATTCAAGTATATATGAACTATGCATAAAATATATTTTACTTTTTTTGTCTTTGGTTCGTCAGAAACATCAGTGCTGGCCAAATGTTTCCCCGAGGAAGTTGCAGAGCCATTAACTTGCAGCTGATTGTTTTGTTGCGAGTTTGCTTTGGCAGTGTTGGCTTTCATGACCATGATGCTGTGTTGATTGAAGCGCTTGATCATGTTCTGGTGAACAATGTTTCCCGATGACTTGTCAGTCTTGCTTGTGCTACTGCCATAGTTCTCGTCCAGGTTAACGTCCTCGAAAGAAGTGATATCCAAAAGCGGGTCGCTAATGCCTGTCTGAATGTCTTTTTTCATCTCCTGATCGTCGATTTTGGCACACTCGGCGAATAAATCCTTGGTCCCTGCATTGATCCGGTCGCGGTGAAAGTAATGCGACTGAAAAAACTTGGTCCAAAAGTCATTCTCGGAAATTTTGTGAGGCACATTTTCTTGATGCTTTTTCTTCACTGCGGGATAAGTTTTGAATATACAATCGATGATGTCGACTGTAAGATTGTATTTCAGTCCATTGCAACCGTCAGTTTGAGGTTTGATGTCAGCCTGTAAAATATAGCATTTTTTAATTTCCAATTTGGAAACCAAAATTGGTACAGTTTTTAATATCAAGACTGAAAGTCGAGTCTTACGAGAAAGGCACCGTTGACACCGATTTCTTGTCGCTGAATTTGTTTTGCTTGCGTGTATTCCGCAGCGTGTTGACTCCAAAATTCCTCAGACGTTATGACTTGGGGTATAACCAAATCTCGGTAAAGTTTGTAAAGGGTCGGATTTTCTGACAGTGTTCTAAAATTTAAGTTTCATTTAATGGTTATGACATTTTTCACTTAGGTGAACAACAAATTTCTTCATGAAAAAAAAAAGTTACCGATTTTTCTCTTCAAGTTCTTTGTTAATTTTTTTCTTGAATTGTGGAAGCAAATTTTGTAAGTGTTCCCTGACTTCGTCGCGATCCTTCAGTTGGGCCTCCAAGCCATTTTTATTCACAAAATGGAACGTAGACGAGGTACCATCATGAAGAACAATTTGAAGCTGGATTTTGGGCTTTCCTTCCGGTGATATCTTTTGAGCTGAAACGAACAATTTTTTTTCATATTACTTTTATATAATTGTTGAATCAAAGGATTACGGAATTTAATGCAAATAGCTTACTTTTGATGTCCTCGTATTTGTGGCTGACAGACACAGTATCTTTATTGTCAAGCATCCATGCTATCCGCTCGCTCATTAAATATAATGTCCCATCACCTTTTTTGAAACGAACCTGTCCAACTTGCATCAACACATCCTCCGATGATGTTGTCATGGTGGATCTGTTTTCTTAATCAATAAACCTGAAAAAAAAATCATTTTCAAGTTTCATTAAAAATATTGCATCAGCTCCTGTAAAAATGAACAATTCCATTTTCATTTGTGTAAATTTATATTTTCAAAGGTTATAAATTTTATAAATTATTATAAACAAATAGTCACACACAGAAGTAAACTGATAAATAAAAAAAATCAATCGTCTGGCACAAACGTTCGTTGAAACTACATGTAATGATATTTTAAAACTCTCAATGATAATTCAAACAAAATTAGGGAGGACAAAAAATTGGCCTAAAAAATAATATAAACAAGCAACAAATGCCGATAAGTTGTAACCCGATGCAGGTACGTAAAACGAAAAAAGAAAACGCACACCGTGTTCGAATAATTTTTCATTCACTTTGGAATCTGTGAAGAACTGAACACATGAAACATGAACCAGGCAAATGAACCCAAAATAAATGGAGTTTTTCATCACGATCAAAACCCGGTGAAAATAAGCGGACAAGCTTGCGCAATTAATGTCGTAACAATCGAAGCCGCGATGCTCAAGCAAGCCAAGTGCAAGTTCGGAGTGCAATAAAGCGCCGCGGCTATTTGGCGGTTTTTTCGTCCGAAATAGGCTGTTTTTGTACGAAATAACTTGACAGGCAGCTCGGGCAGGTCGAAATTAGGCTTATAGTAGCTAAGTTGGTCGAATTACCGGTGAAAAACGACTGAAAATCGTGGAAGGTTGTGCGGAGCCGTCGAGCGGGTGTGGAACGGACACGGCCATGTGTAGAAACGCACAACAGCACAGCGACGTACGGACACATCGCGAAGCGAGGAAGGCTACCACCGAACCGTCGGCCGAGCTCGGTTCGCCTGCTTCGTACGGCGCTTGCCGCACGAGAGGGCCGATCGTGTTGCACGAATCCACCCGAACGACCACGAGGCTCTCCGAGTTTTAACGAAACCGAGACAGTGTTCGAGAATTCGCATTCGATCGTCGTTCGTTGACGTGACAACACGCATTCTAATAGCAATCCTTTCGTCGCTTTGCAACTTGTTATCGACTGAGAATGGTACCAATGATCACTGCGATACCGATTGAGGGCAAAGTGGTTCTGGATTAATGCAGTTTAAACGAGAAAAAACAATAATAAAATTAAAATCTTTCGTTGTTGGCATAAAATAATAACTACTTTATGATTTGTTATGAATTACAGGTATAGTATTCAGGTGATACCAAACATTTTATTTCAAAAATAAACAGATTTTCATTGTAGCTTTTGCGAAAATATTGCCTCAGTTGTCAAAAGTCCATCTCACACTTTTCTATATGTTATTTTTCAGGATCACGGAAGATATATTGAAATATTTCAATTCTATTGAAAATCATGCCTAAGTCTAAGACGTGGCGTGCTCAGTTGCGTCGATCGCTTAAAAACTGATAAAAAATTGTAGTTCAGATAGACTCAATTGCGATGAAAAATTTTATATGCAGTTGCGCCGAACGTTTCCACGAATATGTCCAAGTCAATCAAAGTTTTTATAAAAATGGTACCACGCAAACCGAGTTGCGTAGCTCTTTTGTTTGTTGGTTTTTTTTAAGAGAAGGCTGAGGTGAATTTCTAGCCCTATCACCAAGTGGTCTGAAAATTACCAAAAAATTAATTTAGGGTATTTTGAGGACAAGGAATTCAATGGTGCAAAAATTAGGGTTGAATCATCCCTTGTTTCAGAAATAAAATATCAAAACATATGAAAAAAGCTTGATTTTCAAAAAAACGCGCCTACAGTCTGTAGAGCATTTAATTTTAATCATTTCTACCAAATTTCAGCATTCAGTTTGGAAAAATGAAGGAGGAGATAGATTTTTACTGTTGTGCGATCAGAATTTTTTTCCATTCAACCCTAAAATATTTGAATATGTCATGAACATTCATTTGTTTTTCAACGAAATTTGACATTTCTGATTGAAAACACTTGTTTTCAAAGGTAAACAAATAGTTTTCTTGAATTTTTTTGAATAAATGAAATTTTGAAAAAATAAAATTTATTATTAGTAATAATTGAAAATCATTGTATCAATCTTACAAAGCTGAATGTAAGTGATCTCAATTTTACACGAAGATATCTGCAGACCAATTATTGCTGAAAATTGTCCATATAATCGCGGAATGAAATTACGTATGTTTCGTCATGCTGTTTTTAATAATACTATTTTTTAATCAAACTACGCCCGCTAAGCGGGCTGCGCCCCCTGCGCGCTACGCTCGCCAAAACCACCAAAGTGAGCCCGGGCGGACCGGGCGAACTGCGTCTGAGATACGCTTCCATTTAGTTTTTGGTAATGTTGCGAGAGTTGAATCGAGACTTGAAATTTTGTACACTTGTAGATCATGATTAGATCTGCTCTGAGAAAAATTGGCAAGGCTGCGAAATTGACTCAATTGTGTGTACGAATCAATTAAACAATTGATCAAACATAATACTGAAATGTGTATAAAAAAATGATTTTTATGTGGCATTTGGTAAAAACTATTAGATTTGTGGGAAACATTTTAATCGAAATGTTTCGCAATGAACATAATTTCGTGAAACATGGTGTTTGTGAAATTACAATAAAAAATAATTTAAAAAAAGGCACTTGAACATTTCAAACTGTTCAAAATTAACAATCTGAAAGCCACTTGTCTGGTATGTTTTTTACATTTAATAGTATTATTCAAATTATATATGAGGAATATTGAATTGTTGCTCAATATTTTTTCACCAAAGAAAGCTATTCTTTAGCAGATGCTGCATAAGCTCTAGAATCTAAAAAAAATGTATCAGAAATAGCTGTAAATCACAGTACGTAAAGATAAAATTTGGAGGCAGGGATTATAAAAATGTAAATAGAAAACTGAACCACTCGGCATGTAAGAACCAAGCAATGTCAAGAGGGTGTACCGGACTTAGAATGATAAATGACGTTTCTGAAATCCCTGTTTTTGCTCACCCCTACACACTGTTTATGTGTACTTTTGTACAATTTCCAATCGTAATCCGTCCCATATGTTGATTCTATTTATTTTAGCTGCAATGCGGCCTACAAAACAACGGTAAACACTGCAGAAGCAAGCTTATCCTCAACTTTTAAAACAACTTGTTTGCAATTTTCCATTCCAATTTTTGGACTTGTACTCTAAAACTTCATTCAATTATGATTTTTAACATGTTTTAGGTGGGTAATTAAAACCTATTGGGATGCGTGCAAACTGTGTTGGACTTTACTGGGCAGCAAACTCGATGAATTTGATAGTTTTTGAGCATCCCCAACATTTTCAACAACACGAGTTACATGCGAAAGGGATTGCGTTCCCCCAGGGTACGATAAATCAATCCCGCTGGATTCAAACCAAGCAGTAGCAGGTGGCTCTCTCGCTTTCCATAGCTCATGCCTCTAATTCCCAATTAACATCATCCTTCCTGTAAGCATGTACCATTTACTACCGCTATATAAAAAAGACCGAATTCACTTACGGCAGCCATTCAATTACATTTTCGCACTTTTTCTCTTTTGACCAAAAAACAAAAAAAAAGTTCCTTTATTCTATTCAACACTGTTTAACATTTTAAATTTTTCAAATTCTGTTAAAGAAATTTAGATTTACAAATTATTAAAAATTTCTTGGAGAACTGAAACAATTTCATTTGTTATTTATATTTTTGGTATCATTTATTTTGTTTCAGGGTGCCGTTTTGGAAATCAGTAACGAACTGAGCACTAGTATAAAATTAAGTGATACACCTCCTGTCGTTCAGCACCTCATTCAAGTCACATCATTGTAATTACGCAAGGCGTTGGACCATGTAATCCGTCAGAATACAGCAAAGAGGGGCAAATCGACAATAGGAATCGAAGGGTCTCAGATGTGATTGCTGGCAGGAGAAAAAAGTTCACAATCTTACCAAAAAAACTCATTATAAAGTTTCACCTTTATAAATATTGATTGATAGATTGATTGATAGATATTCAACAAACAAATTAATGTTGTTTTTCATTTCTTAATGGTAGTTATAGTTTCTATAAGAATTCAAACAAACTGAAATAAGAATGAAATTTGAAGATGGAACATCGTTTAAGAGGAATGGTCAGGACACTGGTAGCGATTGTCTGTCACATATGTTCGGATAGGCTCTTAAGTCCGATCAATGCATGTTTGAACTGAGCCTACTTCTAACTAGGATTGATCCCTCAGGATCACCGTCTCGAAACTAAGTGAAAAAGAATAGGATTATAGGACGGCAACTTCACGGATCGACGCCCCTTGTCCTCATGAAGCCGAGTCCCTGGAGCACTGCTTTTCACGTGATCACCTTTTTTCTCTTTTACTTAAGCAATTATAGTCGCGTACTTCAACATGAATTTGTTTTACTTCGCTTGGGTAACTATTTCTAAAATGATTTAAAACCTGAGATCATAAATTTATTGTTTTCTTTTTACAGGTTAAAAGACTGAAGGGCGACTCTGTATATAGTTGCAAACAAAAAAACAAAACAAAAAAATACGTCCACTGATAGTCACATTTAGGTAACTCTTTTGTAATTAAGGTTGAAATTTATATTTCACATACACTATGCAGAATTATTGCAAACAACACTATTACATTCTTATATAAATCTGATACCAGATATGTTGAGCACTCAAACTCTTTTTAATGAAAATGTATTACTATTATTGAAATTTTGACAGTTTTGAAAAACAAGTTTTATCTTATGTTCATAGGTTTCGACATGCAAACATTTGGATACGTTTTATGCAAATACTTTACTTACTTCTTTGTTATCACGATTTATTTTTTAATTTATAACATGTCAAAATATTCAATACAAATATTATCACATAATTGAAATCACTGAACTCATAAAATCAACGGGTTCACCAATAAGATTTATGCAATTAAATATTGTGTGCAAATTTACGCTTTCAGTACGTGATTTAGATAGGCGATGTAACAAATTGCCAGTCGGAGGATTTCGATTTTGGACAGTTTCTTGTCCGGCGGCAAAGTGGGCAATAACCTTCGTAACTCGGCAAACGCGTGGTTGAAAGCCTCCACTCGAACTCGTTCCCTGTAACAAGTGGAGATGTCAATGCAGAATTTCCAAGTGTTTTTCTTCTTTCCTCATATATCTAATTTCCAACTCACTACAAGATGATAAAAATTGCAAATAAAATGGTAATAAAATTGTGCGACCCTACAATTTTTAACAATAAAATTTTTTTCTTTTTCACACAATCACACAAACAAATCCACGGTATGAATTTAGGAAACAAATATTTATTTTTAATGAAGTACTTTTTTCGAAAGTTAAAAAGAAAAAAGAATCAAAATTTAGCTGTCAGTCGTAAAATAAATTTATGAAACATTGAAATAATCTATTGAAATATTGAGAATTTGATAACAAATTGATTGAATTCTAAAAATTTATGATTCATAAGATGCATTTTGGTTGAAAAAGTCTTTTCAGCTTGGTTTCTAATTATAAAATAGTATTACTTTAAAATAGTCTGTTAAAACAATAGCTTAAATTAAAACTATTATCCTATGTCTAGTCCAGTCCAAATTTATTAAGGTGATATTGAAGTGGCGCATACCACTTCAAAAACGGGGGAGGTTACAGAGACAAATTTACTTTATGGAATTTAATGAAAATTTGCGAGAATATAAAACAGGAGTGAGAGAATCACGTGATATAGTTTGTTTGCTAAACATTGAGAGTAGAATTCATTTAAAAGCCTTTTTATTCAAAGTTTTCTGAAAGTCCCAACACAACACAATTATGAAATGTTTATCTTAGTTTCTCGATACTAGATCAATTTATGTACGGAAAAAACATAATCACGTGATTCTCTCACTTTTGTTTAATATGCTGACAAATTTTCATTCAATTCCATGGAGTATATTTGTCTCGGTAACCTCCCCCGTTTTTGAAGTGTTAAGCTCCATTGCGATATCACCTTAAGTAGTCCGTGTGATATGTAAAGATGTATGTAAATTGTATAGTTTGTTATTAACCCGTGGACAACAGCATACTAGTTCAAATTTGCACCAACAATAAAGACATTAAAAAAGTGTGCTGTCTATGGGTTGGGTGTCCAAATAAATTAAAACTCAAAGTTACATTAAATTATTTCATTTCCGTAACCTATAATCTTCTATAACGAACAAGATTCATTATGAAATGAATCTTGTTTGTTTCGACCGATTCAACAGAATTTGGTCACCCCTACTTTTTGCAAAAACCTAACCTCAATTGAGAAACAAATTTTTTGCAAATAAAAACAGTTGCGAAAGATTTGTTTTTATTCAATCACTTTTGAAACAATTCGTATTGAACTATTTCAAAAATGATCTCGAATAAAAACACTGAAAGCATTTTTGCGAAAAGTAGGTAATTTTCAAACAAGTTCAGGTTTTATAAAAACAATATTGAACTTGGTCAAACGATCATTTCGGTTTAACAACCGTGACCATTTTGTTTCCAGTAAACAAATGTTGAGTATTGTTTTTATTAGCCGAACGATATAATTGTACAAATAGAATTCTAGATGAAATAGGCAATTAACATTATTGGTTTATTACATCGTGCACAATTATAATCACGAAGTTATAGGTGGGATTCGTGGGAGTCGTAATGCATGCATTTGCAGACACCTCACAAGTCACACCTTAACGCTTCGGGTTTTTGTCTAAGGAAAATAATAGGCTTTGGTGCTTTCGGTTACAAAATTATTTCAGACCCGTAATGTCTACGTAATTAATTACACGAAACGGCATCCAATTACGGGTTAGAAAATTGAACGTAAAAGGAAGATTATTGACTTTAAAAATTACATTATAGCAGGGGTTGGACGATTATATAGGTTAAGATTGTGTTTTCAAAAGAAAAAGCATGCGATTACGTGACACAAAGATGTCGATTACAAAACAAAACACATACCCCGTGTGTCGATACACCGCGAAACCATAATAGATAATGCTCAACATGCGTTATAAACATTTTTATTTCACTTATGTATTAGTAAAAAGTTAAACGCTCAGTTTATAGTTTTGTTAAGTTATGTAAATGTGGTTATTATGTAAACGTTTGTTTACATATAATAATGTAGAGAAAACTTTTTCATCATAGACTATGCCAAATTGTAAATTGTTTACTTCGATAATCATTTTAAAATACGAAAAAAACGTTCAAGTATTCAAACTTATGGATGGTGCAGGGGTAAATTTCTGTGTCCTCATTACGGAGGGCGAGGGTTCGAATCCCTCTAACACTATTTTTTTTTTTTTTTAATATAACAATTTTTAAATTAACCCTTCATGACCATGCCAAGTGTCTTACCAATTTTAAAATGAACAAAAGTTGGAAACAAAAAAAAACAGTTATAATTAAAATATCACTGAGTTGTAAAATGTAGAAAAAAAACCACTGGAACAATGTTCACACGATCACCAAAGGGTTAATTATGTTTTCCTCGTTAGAAATCCTGGTGGTAAAAATGTGTTGAATATACCGAAAAACACTTGTGATATTTGTCAAGTTGTTACTTTTTGTCAAAAACACTGAGGCGAAAAACCGCGTGGTTAAACGTGAAGCGGGAGGGTTAAGATTTTGTGATGAAAATTGTGAGATACTCACGAGGAACTTGTTCATGTTCACTGAATCGACCGAAGCGCGTTCTGTAGCTTTTGCGGTGGCTGGGAGCCACCTTATATAGCCCATGAACAATACCGCGGACTCGCGGTTTTTCGCGCTCACTCACGCGGGCCCCGTAATAACGCATGCGCGCGCACGCGAGATCGCACGCGGCGGCGATTTTCGCGCGCGATAACATGCGTCAAAATCGCACGTGTCGGCGCGCCCTCGCGCCCCTCGTGAAACGGAAATTCGCGCGCGAAAGCGTGCCAGACAAGGACGACGCTGAGCAGGAAGAAACGCCAAGGGGGGCACGGTTGCGAAGTTACGCGGGGGAGCGGGTTCCAGTGCTCCACTATTGCGTGTTCGGTGGTCAAAATTATATGTGGTTAGCCTCTTTTGTTTGTGTAACCGGAACACATTGCGTTAAGAAAACTCGCGGCCTATTAGCCATCGCTGTTTCTTCTTTTCGTTTTTTTCTCTTTCACTCTCTTTTTTTCTACGAAATGATCAAGCTTGCAATCGGCCATACGATTTTTCTTTTATTAAGGTGGGACGGGCGGTACAGTCAAAATTGGGTTTTTCAAATGCTAATTAATTATATTAATTTTAGGATTTTATGACTAATTTTGTAATATGTTGTTAATGTCTGTCTATTAAATCGCCTCATACCACTTTTAAAATTATTTTATGCAAATTTGCAGGTTAAATAAATTTTTTTTTTCTAACAAGTCAAAATTTATTTAAAATTTAACCACGTGTATTGATGATTGTTATAAACAATTTAGCCAAGTATGAAGAAGTTTCACAAATTTGAATTCGAGATATTTGATTACAAAAATTTTGTAAAAATGCATGGCATGTATATCTATATATATCA
>JAAMPD010001161.1:0-28787 GCA_025266255.1 Trissolcus basalis | reverse complement strand
GAGACAGTAGGACGAGATAAAAAGAGTGGGGGGGGAGGGGGGGGTAAATACTTGATTTGACAATTCGACCTGCGGTGGGACACCAGTTTTAGCACAGCTTCTGCCAGAGTGCACGTGCTACGTGAAAAGCTTCGATAGGAGGAGAGCAGGCGTGTTGCGTCGGCCCACGGAAAAAGCGCACGCGTTCTCTCGAGTCTGCGTAGAGAAGGGAGAGAAGTTCTATATTGGATGAGCGCAGTAGTGGCGCAGTTTCTGGAGGAGAACATAATAGAGTGTCGGCAGTGAAGCGTCGGGCCTCGCAAAGATCGGAGGCTCCAGGGCCGCGCACCCGGACCAAAACAAAAATAACGAAAACAAGAAGAAAAATTGTTCCGATTTGTGCGCGACAGGAAAGAACAAAAAATGTAGAGGGCGTGCGAGTCGCGTATCGATACATGGGCCAAGTGTATCGATCAACGGGCTGCTGCTGGCGTTGTGAGTGGCGCGAGATGAGGTCTTCGAGGTGTCACTGCTGAGCTCCGGAAATCGGCCACGAGACAGATCCGAAGATGACATCACCGGCCGGGAAGCCGCCGACGATCATGCAAAAGGCACGGCGCAAGATCTCCCTGCCCTGGTTCAAGCAGACTTCGAGCGCAGCGCCACATCCGGCACTCTCCCGACAGCATACCATCGACACCCCGGGCTCGTTCCAGGCACGGCTTCTGCGCCAGCAGCCTTCCCTCTCCCAGGTACCAGGTACACCTCCGGATCTCCCTCTCTCGATCCGCACCTGCCGCTGCGTCTGCATCTGACACCCATCAATCGTGTTATCAAATTTTGGTCCACCCTCCCCCCACTCCACCCGTCCTACCCCCTATCCTGTTAAAATATTTTGTTAATTAATTTTGCGGATGCCACCAACTCATCTTCAAGATCAAATATTCAGCGACTTTTTTCGCAACTCATCTTCCGTTCGCAATTGCATCTGACAACTTCGACCTAGAATTTTTACGGGTTCTATCGTGAGTCCGGGTTGAGGGGTGCGTGGGAGAGAGAACACTAAATGCAATTTGGTAATAATTTTTTAACACGAGAACTAGGTCAGATTCAGACATTTTTCTCGCAGACAGAAGAGGAAAAACAATTTAAAGACGAATTTTCTCATCTTCGAGAGGATTTTCACATTTCCGATGGAGTGGAACTTGAACAAGTTCAATTCATTTCTTTTGTAAAGGAGGATGGAGAGGAAAAATAAAATTATTTTTTTTTTCGTCATAAAAAGTTTTGAGGAGATCGATAGACGCCTGGAGGGTTATAGGAAAAAAGAAAACTTGAAATAACATTGAAATTGGAAAACCGTTTAACCATCGTGTCCGTAACACACTTCAAAGGTTGAAAAATCGATTTTTTGCAACCCATGTGAACACCGATGAACTTCCCCTTCAGAAATTTTTAAAATAGAAAAAGCCGGAGATGATGAGAATGAAATAATTCATTGGGATGAAATTAAAACCGATGACTGGGGATACTTTTATTTTGATATCATATAATTACTTCAACGTTATTTATAACGTGTCGTTTGGTTCCACTGATACCTAAAATAAACGACCGATCAACTTATGGGAGAAATATATATTCATCTGATTCATCACATGTAATTAAACAGAACTGTGGAAAACAACTCGAGATAAATTGATGGGGGCAATTTTTTTTCTCTCCGGAGTGTCGTTTTCGATTGGACCATTTGTTACTGTCCCTCCAAACGTTATGGCACAGATTTTGACATTGGGCTTTAAGGGAATAGTGAAGCATGAGGTCAGTGTAAAAATAATAATCCGTACGACGCTCCAATGATCTGCAAATTCAAAGACCATCTTTCATCGGCAATATCGATCACATGCTCACTCATCCACAATATTTTTCTCACGATTTTCACGTTCACCGTCACAATTACTCAAAGCCTACCATCCGCCAGCCAGAATTGTCAAATTAAAAAAAAAAAAAGAAAAAAAACACCCGATCAATTTATCTAAAAGGTACGATAAAAGATAAAAAAGAAAGTGTTGACACAAGTCTGGTGTCAATTTTTGGCCATGCCAATTCTCATCCTTTGGTCTTATTTTTAGCTATCGATCATGTCAGTTTTATTATGTGTGTCAATGTCGGCTTTGAGGCACAAAACCAATGGGACTTGACATTTTCTCTAAAACAATTTCGTTTTCTTCTATTTTCATTTTGTATTTATTTGTTCGGCGCAAAAGACTGTAATTTAACAATTGAATCCATCAGCGGGATAATGGAAGATTAATGTGGAGACGTTTTTCTTATTTCAGACCGGCGTTCCGGAGATAACGTGGGTGGTGGCAGAACACACAGCGGCACCGGGAACACGAGAACTCAGCGTGACGAAAGGTCAAGCAGTCGAGGTTTTGGAGAGCGAAGGCGCCTGCCCTGAATGGACCCTCGTGCGTCTGGTCGGGGGACCCGGACAAACATCCGGAGAAGCTGCGGAGGGCCTGGTGCCAACGAGGGCTCTGCAACAACCACCAAGTGCTTCTTGCAAGACGTCGCCGTCGCGGAAGGTGCAGGCCGGTGGTCAACAAATATCCGTGGCTGTTGATGACTCTGGCAAGTCAGCTGTTATTTTCGTTTTATCGGTTTTGCAGCGGAAGCGATAGAATTTCGAATTGATTCTCTCTCCTCACTTCCGAAACTTGTATTTTCCATTTCCCCTAGTGAGCCATTCACGTCGCGAAATGATAAGTCCATTATTTCCTACTCGCAATTGTTCGATACCTACAATTCATTTTAATTCGATTCTCTCGCCTCAAAGACAACGACGACTCCAATTGAAACTTTCAATTACAAACTGAAATCCGTTTGACGTGATTTGTTGTGCCTGCATTGTACAATTATAACGCCGTCCAACCTTCTTCCCTTTTTTTTATACATTTCAATCTTTGTTCCTCACGAGAGAAAAAAGCCTGTCAATATTTATTTTTATTTATAACAAAAACGTGGTTTTTTTATTCTCCATCGTTTATTGAAATTTGTTGGATCGCCTAGGGAGCGGATTTAGACTTTTGGGACGGTTTAAGTCGTAAGCGGTGAATGTCACGGAGTCATTGGTGCGATAAATAATAAATAATGTTATAAAAAAGAAGAACCCGACTGGGTTTGTCTGGCTGATACGCGTGTCCTAAGTCTGTGCTCTCCGATCAATACGCACCATGCCATGGCACATGAACGTATATATCCTTGACCACCTCGCAGCTTCCGAACCCAAGATTGCGCGCGCGATTTATGATGATTCGCCATCATCACCGGAGGGAAATCCCCGTTCTTTGAAAAATCCAATTCAAAATTCTCGATAAAAACATCCCTGATTAATTGGAGGGAAAAACTTAATCGTTCAAAAGTAATTGGATGAATTGTACCGAGATGAATTTAAGAGAGAGAGAGAAAAAGAAAAAAATAATAATTTGTTCAAAGTGAAAAATTGTTCGGTCACTTACATCTCGGCTTGGAATCAAAATTTTTCGTATTAATTACATTACAACCAAGTGGCGACCTCCAACAAAACTACTTAACAATATTTATAACCGCACGTCGTGCCTTCTCTCGTGAGCTCGAAGGCCGTCTTTTATGAAGCCTGTTTGTGTGTGTGACCGTAGTTCACTGCGTTCACAGTCCGGCACGCATCGCGAGTTGTTGCACGCGACGCAACACATTCAATATCGCGTCTCAAACTCGGATTACATGCAAACCCATTTTTGATCACCCCTCAGAGATACCACCCCGGCTGGTCGATTAAACTGTTCGTTCGTTTCGCTTTCAATGAAAATGTCACTGGCGAAAGTTGACAAACAACGGTACCCAAACTTGCATTCTAGCAGCTGATTTTTAATTTCATTTTTTTGGGCATGACAGTGCTGATTACAAAATCATGTCGCGGTCTGCGCGAAACCGATCTCTTACACGCATTTCAGGTACTTTAATTTTGTTAAATTTCATTTATACATATTTTACGTTAACATTTCAAGTTCCACTTCATTTTTAATATTTCATTCAATATCTTTCATTAAAAATTAGCTCAGTTCTGCCGACGAAAATGTCAAAACGAATACAAATTCTTCCTTTTTTGATAATTAACTTTCGAGTAACACTTTTTTTAATTTCATTAACCAAATTCTGCTGATGAAAAAGTCAAAACGAATGAATATTCTTTTCCATTTAATAAATTAACTTTCAAATAACAGTTTTTTTCTTTTTCGGTTTTTATTGATTTCGAAGAAAAAACGAATCAACAAAATAAAAAGAAAAAAAAAACAAGAATGTATACCACAATCGATCGTATTAATAAATCCACCACTCGAAGAAACAGGGATATTAATTTGTATACAAACATATCGAAGGCACGTATCGTGCATTTAGTTTCCTACTATGGCAACGATAAATAATAAACGTGACTGAGTTACGAACAACTTATGCCCCGTGCCACTTTATTAATTGCAAGATTTATTTTCGATTCGCAAAATTGAATGGTAGCTTTCTTTTCGTTGAAAGATTAAAGGTGAAAAATATGATGTAAAGAAAAAAAAAGAGAGAGGGGAGGGACTGAATGGGACTAATTGTAATTTGAGAGAAGAACTAGTGAATGGCTATGACACTGGAACATCGTCGAGTCTGTCATCTTTACATCGACCTCTCACCTCGAATTTAGTTATAATCTAAAAATAAGTCCCTACGACTCGTCGCCGTCACAAGTACCGTCGAGATACTTGCTTCAATATCTATTTCGCATCTACAATCGTTTAAGATTATGATGTTAGAGGTACAAGAGTGTATACACTTTGGACCACTTTTGTGTTATCTAAAAATAAAGTTTTCCTCGATCTTGAAAAACCATTTTCCTACTTCTCGCGGATGCCTTGAGCGATCCTCTTTCAATTGTTGCTAATTGACGATGCGAGTTGATAATAATAAGTCGGCGACGAAAATAAGAATGACCACCGTTTTGTTTTTCTCTCACTCTCCTCTTTCGATCCCTGCATAATGATTGAATTGATAAATTTGAAACATTTGCTAATGTAACTAAAAAAGAATTAAAAAAAAAATAGAAAAAATGAATGTTTCATCGACTGATTTATTATTGTTTGTTTTGCAGAAATTTTAACGAGCGAGGCAAGTGTATCAACGAACACAAGTTCACCTGGCAATAAAAGACGAGGATTCGGCGCGTAAGTTTTTTGAAAACCGTTGTTGTCTTGACAAAAAAATGTTATTTTTATCCGCGCGCATGCCCGCTGCTTTCCTTTCTTTATTACAGTGGCAATAAAAACGTAATAAAGCGATCACGTGTGGAGCGCGGATTTTCGGAGCTCAGTGCCAATTTGCGCATCATTTGACACGCTTCACGCGTTTTGAAAGCGAGAATATTAAAATTCATCGAGATCGCACAATTTTGCATTTGTGAAAAAAAAAAATAATAAAATCATTCTTTTTTTTACAAATTTTTGAAATTTGCAAGTTTGCAAATTTGCATTTGAATAATAATTAGAAATAATAATTGACATAATGATAACTTGTAGGAAAAAATGGTTGCCGCCGCCGCTTCGCAACCTGAAGAACAAGGTGGAAAAGAACACGCCACCGCCCCCGCCCCCGCCACCCCCGCCCCCACCAGCGTTATTCCACAAGACGAATTCGGACAAGCGTTTCAAACTGCCGAACAGTAATGAGAGCGCTGCCAAAGCCGTAGAGGCTGACAAGGAGGAAGTGAGTCGCGAAACCGCAGTGGCGCCTACGTTCGTCGAACAGAACGGAGCCGAGGATGTTGACGACGAGCTCGAACTGCCACCACCGATGAAACCCATCACCGAACCAATCCTCGTTTCGGCCACTGCGCCCGGTTCTACGTCTGCTGACGATCTTCCCGGAAAGCGAGCCACTGCTTTGGTATACTTTCTGTCAAAATAAAACATATTTCATCCATATATCTAATCATATTTGTATTCGTATATATCGTTATATATTTAGTCATATATATTATCTCACATCTATTTATATATGTAGTTATATATCTAGTCTTATATATGACCATTTATCATTTAACATTTATCATTTATCTATTATTTAATCGTATATTGTTTCATATATATGTAGGCAATATGTTGTTCTAACGGCCACACAGAAGCTGCCATTTATGATAGATGTCATCAAACGCTATCATATATGGCAGCGCATACATTACATATATAGTTGCATTTATGCCCCATATATGGCAGCATATGCGATATATATGCAGCATAAATATGCGCCATGTTTCATTTTGTCTGGGCCACTCACAAGTCAATTAAACAGTCATTAATAAAACATTCAGTATCGATCTATTCGAATTTATATCTACAATAATTACAGCTGAAAGGAATCCTATAACGTCTGTCTTGATAAAAGCTGAGCATAATTAACTGAAATGTCATTATTTTCCTTCCAGACTTCGGAGCGAGCAATCAAAAGCACGGATGCTGGTGTGTCGAGTGCAGACCTGGCAGAGATTGAGCTTGCAGAGATAATCAAAGAAAAGATGGTAAACTTGTTTGTAGTTTTATTCAGCTGGTTTAGGTTTTGTTCAAAATTGAAATTGGGTAGAAGTTTAGTAGCAAAAGAAAGGTGACGTGTTATGACAAATGGATTTAATGGTGACGACGGCTATTTTTTCAGGAGCAACATACGGAAAAACGTGAGAGGCAACATTCTCAGCTGAGTGGCAGTCCGTCGGAGGATTACGAGGGTGGAGCAGCCGAAGGCTCGGAGGACCCGGAGACCGCGGCGCTGAGGAGACGTCAGTATGTGATAAAAGAGCTTGTCGATACGGAACGAGACTATGTTAACGATCTGCGCCAAATTGTCGAGGGATACCTCGCCTTGATGAGGGACCCAGAATGTGATGTGCCACTTCCGGAGGACCTTCGCGGCGGCAAGGACAAGATGGTGTTCGGAAACATTGAAGTCATCTATGAGTGGCACAGAGAGTGAGTTTAACGATAACAACTATTTCAGTAACAGCTTTGATATACCATCTCGAAGCAACTTCAGCTAATGGTACTATTTTGTTTGGTTTCTATTGCAGTTCCTTTTTTGAATCTTTGAAAGCGTGTTTGGAGAAGCCAGAAGACCTTGGTTCGTTGTTTAAACGCTGCGAGAGAAAATTACACATGTACGTTATTTATTGCCAAAACAAGCCAGTTTCCGAATACATTGTGTCGGAATACATGGACACGTATTTTGAGGTATGGGCCGTTCAGATTAAAAATACACATACAAATTCATTTGCTACGTTGGCTCTATTAATAGGATTGGAAATTTGATCATTGATTTGTTTTGTCGGTGACTTTCAGGAATTGAGACAAAAGCTGGGACACAGACTGCAATTATGTGACTTACTTATCAAACCTGTGCAAAGAATCACCAAATATCAGCTCTTAGTAAGTGAGGCGTTACGCCTCACCGAAAAAACGGGCCGCATCTCCGAGATTGAATCGTTGCGCGACGCGGCTCATGTTATGCGAATCATTCCAAAGGCAGCGAACGATATGATGGACGTGGGAAGATTACAGGGATTCGATGTAATTGCTTTTTTTTGTTTATCTCGCTGACTTCATCTGGTATTTGTATTTTTCTTTCGAACTTGATTGACAGGTTTCGATCTCTCATTTCAGGGTAAAATAACAGCCCAGGGAAAGTTACTTTTACACGGCCCTCTGATTGTGACTGAACTGTCGTCGATGCCGTCTCGCGGTCGAGAATGCCAGGTATTCTTGTTCGAGCAAAACATCATCTTCAGCGAGGCCGTTGGTAAAAAAACGCAGTTCACTAATCCTGCCTATACTTATAAAGCTCAAATTCAGGTGCGTATTGTTATTCATTGTTCTTTTTTGTTTCAATTTCAATTTTTTTTAATTTTGGAATTAAGACTAATGGTTCAACGATGATTTGACGTTTAGGTAAACAAAATGAGCCTGGAGGACTGCCCGGACGATCCCGAACGCTTCATAATTCGTTCGACTGATCCACGCAAGCCCGGACTGGGCTTTGCTTGCAGCACTCCTGAGGACGTCGGTCCTCGTCGTAACGAATGGGTCAAGACATTGACATCAATACTAGAAAAGCAACGCGATTTTCTTAAAGCGATACAGTCGCCCATTGCGTATCAAAAGGAACTCACCAAGGACCCACTGTAAGCGCTCTCTATCTCTCTACTATATATTTCCTTCTTTCTAACTACTTCACTCTTGTATCTATCTTTCAACTCTCCCGTTTCCTTTTGTCTCTTTAACCAGTACCTTCTGTATCTTTCGAATAAGCAACAAACCAAAGTAATAATACAATACAACAAAGATTTAATAAATTTAATGAATTTAAAACAACAAACAGAAGCATGCATACCGAAAGGAAAGAAAATAAAAACCATCAGTGGCGTATGTTCATCTATTTCAAACAAGCATGTTTGAGTCAAATAGTTGACGTATTTTTGTATATTTATATAAAACGTTCTAAAATGACGCATTTGCTCCAATAAAATAGATCAATAAGAATTCGCTAGCAGCCTGATCCGTTGCCAGTTAATCCTTCTGGACAATTTTTAACAAATTGAAGATAATTTATTTTTCAAAATGAGATAACAATGACTTTTCGTCTATCGAGTTCAGGGGCTTTTGTTCTCTCGGTTGCTTGGTAGGTTTGTGTACACTTTAAAAAACGTAAAATGTTTTTTCGATGCCAGCGCTGAAAATCAAACTACACCATTTAAAAAAAAACAAAAACGTAAGCGACAGCAAAGTTAGGAGACAAAAATAATAACTTTCAAAGGATGAGCGCTCGTTTGCATGATCCATCCTACCTCCCTTTACCTCACAGTCACCAATTTTCAGCCCATGCGCTAATCCGTTCCATTGTGCATAATATACATAATAACAAGTACGTGTACTTATGATATTAATAACTATTTATATAAATGAATCAAACAAGAGATGAATTCTGCCGCATAAAGTATTCTATGAATAATGAAAAAAAAAAACTGGACAACCATCATTGAAGACGAAAATTGATGAACCAAAAAAAATGCTAAAAAAATATTAAAAATATTTAAAAAATGAAAGCAAAAAAAAAACGAGAAAAAAAATACTCAGACGATACTTGAAGTAGAGGGTGTCGTGCGTTCCATCAGGTCGCGTGGGCTTATTCGCTAGATATTGTAAACGACGAGAATGTACGATATATTTATAATAATTTTAATAACGTTTATAAAAGTGTAAATAAAGGACGATGTGTGTACGTATTAATGTTTGAACAAAAAACCAGACACTATAAAGGAACAACCAGAACAAAATAAAATGAAATTAAAAAAAGGGAAACTTAAAACAAGTCACCGTAAGCATAACACATTTTGTTTAGAATAAATCGTAAATTGATCAAAAAGAAATGTCGTAATGGAGTTTTAATTACCTACCGACTTTTTATTTATTCTGACACGTTTTTTGTTTTCATTGAGTTTGCGCACTTTTTGTGTTACCAAATGTTCCAATTGTTTCTTTATCCGTTTACCAATTAAGAAATGTAGATGCAATTTCGCACACCCGAACAGATCAATTTTGTTTTTTCTTTCTCGTAACGAAATAAAAAAAGTGTTTTAATTTTATTATTGGTGTTGGACACGGTACAGGAGCATGTGATTAACACTTTCAGTTGATTTCCAAATTAAAAACAGCACTAACGAGGTGTTCCGTAGCACTGTAGTTTAACTGCTTGGTTTTTTATAATTTGTACAAAGCACAGTACTGCTTAGAGGAAACCCCACGTCACGTAACAAAAATTGTAAGAAAAATGATTTTTTATAATGTATAAAATAATACAACGAAGCTAATGACTGGAAAAGAAAAGCAGTACAGTGTTTGTGATTCTTTATGATTTGCTTGAAATGCAGTCGTGCTACATCATCGAAATCCTCTGAGAAGCCGTTGGAATCATACAAAGATCAAATGAATCTACCTCGAAAAAGCAATCCGCGAACACCTAGTCCTACAAAGAGCAAGCTGAATTTCCTCGAAGGCTTCCGTAACACTCTCAGAACAAGGTCTCCTGTACGACAAAGTACTTCCACGGTAAGCATATAACTTTTCCAAAAAATAGTCACTAGTAAAACGGATTTATATCCTTTTTGCATACTTTGCAAAAGTATGTAAATATATACTATGCATACTTTTATTTTGTTTATATTTTCACAAGTTGTCTTTCGGAAAAACAATAAAATTATTGTAAAATTTGATTTCAAAATGATGGTTGATGATTTTAATTTAGAATAAAAAAAATGAAAATGTTGCATATACTCGACGATGGCGAATGAATTTCGAGACCGAGCAACAAGTTTTCAATTACTCATAATCGAGATTGTATTCAGGTGACAACGTCAGGCACGAAAGCTCATTCCGATGTTGAGTGGAGCCAGGAATCAACATCGAGTCGTCAGGAAAGTCCCACAGGTCTGTCTCCGAACTCGTCGACGAGTCGCGCATGGTCATTCCGGTCGAGGAAGACAAACACACATCAATCATCATCATCCCCGAGATCACCATCCCCGTCATTGCACTCACCTAACAACACCGACAGCAACACAAAGGGCGGACCAATTTTGATACGCAATCTGCAGACGTGTTTCATAAAAAGCGACACTGACAAAAGTTCTGGTACCTCGGAGTTTTGATTTTTGTTCTCATTTAGATAAGTTGTGTAATTAAAAACGAGATATCATCATTTGTTTCATATTTTCAGGATCGAACACTATTTGGGCTCGTATTCTTGATAGCAATCGCATCCAGGTACACTGGGAGGACCGCAAGAACGGGCCGTACGATGTTGAGTATCGTTCAGTGCCGTCTTTGAACTGGACTCTCGGGGCGAAGGGTGTCGATTCGCCTCCAGTCGTTTTGGAGCTCCTCCCGGGAACGTCGTATAGTTTTCGCGTAGTAAGCAGGAACAACCTCGTGTGTTCAGCCTCACCGGTTGTTAATCTGCCGCTCGGCGAGTCCACCTCCTGGGAAGCCGAGCAGTTTACTACGAGGTACCTGGAGCTGGACGAGATCGGTAAAGGTCGTTTCGCAAAGGTCCGCCGAGCGAGGGACCGCGGCACCGGCCAGGAGGTGGCGCTCAAACAGTCCTCCCGGTTGAAACAGTCGCGATCCCTCACCAGAGCCGAGTACGAGTTGCTCGCTTCCGTTCACCATGGCAATATCATTCGAGCTTTTGCGCTTTTTGAAAACGCTCCCCAGTCGGGCATTGACACGATTGTTCTCGAACTGTGAGTACCTCTTTCGTCAACACTACACTCTCCTTCTAAAAACTCTATCTAAAACTGTCTCTTTCATTTGTCTTTCAACGTCTTTCCAAAGAGCCATTAAGTATGCGCAACATTTTTCTTTTTCTTTTCTCGTTACTCGTGTGGAAAACAATAGAAAATTCGTACATTTTGAAATTGGCGAGGAACGGACAGGGAATTGTGACACGATAATGGTCAAACTTTGAGTCTTACTTCAAAATTATTTGCGATGGTAAACATATTTTAAGAAAAAGTTTGATTGGATTCTCAATTATTGAAACTTTTATTCCAAGGCCAAGTCTTTTGCAAATCGCAAAAACTCGGTCTTAGGAAATGTCTGTATCACAAATCCTTGAATTTCTTATTAATAGAGAGATAACAGAGTAAATAACAATGAAAATAAATTTCGTCGATCTTTCTCTATCAGATATAACTTTTGAGATTATTTTAGTTGATTACAAATGGAGCTTGATTGGGTATCCCCATTATGATTATTTTTTTTATGAAATTACAGAGTTCGCGGTCCGACGTTACTAGTCTATCTGAGTAAGAAAACAGAATACTCAGAAAGTATGATAAGCAAGTACACGAACCAGCTGTTATCAGCGCTGCAATGGTTGCATCAACGAGACAAAGCCCATCTAGACGTGAAACCAGAGAACATTCTCGTTGATGAGAAAACGGGCATCATCAAGTTAATCGATTTAGGTGATGCAGTGCGTCATCCAGTAGATGAAGTCGTTCCACCTGTTGATCTTGAGTTCGCTGCGCCAGAATCAGTCCTTGGTCGTCCCGTAGGTTCCTATACTGATATGTGGGCAGCTGGTGTTTTCATTTATGTGCTTCTTAGGTAACACGCGCAGACCACTTTATGTTATTATTCAAATTTAAATTCAATTTTCGTAACGTTGTATGTAATGCTATTGTTGTGTTTTTATTTAGTGGTCTCAGTCCATTCCTTGATGATTCTATAGAAGAAACAACAGCCAATATTCTCAAATGTGACTTTTGTTTTCCCGATGAATATTTTGCTGTTATATCTAACGAAGCGAAAGATCTTCTACAGAGTTTATTATGTCTAGCCACCGAAACTCGAATTAGTGCTGAAAGGGCATTGACTTCACCGTGGTTTAAGGTATGACGAAGAAATTCGTATCGATCAAACAATATTTTGATTGAATTGCTTTGGACATCTTACTAAAGTTGAGTGATTATTTTGTCACAGGTCAATAAGGGTGCTACAATATCAGCATCGAGAATGGTGTCGTTCACGGAAAGAAGAGCTCTATGTTTGAAATCCCGCCCAGAGCAACACCTCTATTCATGAATTTTTGTATTATATGATATAATAATTGCAAAATGTAATGACACGAACAAAATCTTTGTAAATAATTTGAAATTAAATCGTATTTAAATTTTTTGCATATAAAATTGAATTTGATCATTCTGTTCAGCTTTAAAATTCATTATCACAAGCAGCTAAATGTCGTACAAAAGCTATTTTTGCAATTTCTTGAAACGAATTATTGTTTGTAAGAGCCATCGTTGTTCCCCAAACACGAAAAATGGTCATTTAAAAGTGTGCTATTACAATAGTAACAACTTTGGATTTGCTCATATGATTGTAAAATAAAAATAATAAAGTGAATAAGTTTTAATAGTAGTTTAAGTGACGGTATAAAAACTTATTGTAAAAAGAAAACTTATTATAATGTAATAATTTCTTCTCTCTTCATTATATTGTAATTGGCGCGGTTAAATTTAAATAGTTTTGTTAAATAGTTAACAAACTGTCCGTTCTTCTTCCTTATAAACGAGTGTTTTTATTTCACGCTGTAATTGTGGTTCATCGTGATATGTTCGTGTATTTATATCATTTGTTTTTTCTGATTAGTTTATATGTCAACCCGTTCCATCACCCAGCTTCAGCTTCCAAATAATGAGATAATCAAATGAAATGGAGGTAATTTAGTAAAAAAATTAAATACATTTTGATTAATTTAAATCAGTCTTTTTTTATTCAATAAACTGAAAAACTTTTCATTAAAATGAATGGACTAAGTAGACATAATTGTATCGTTATAACGTTTTGTTGCTTCAAGTGTCCGCTTGCGTGATTCTCAGATTTTTGCGACAAGGTTGCCAATTGAACACCTACAAAACAAATGTAACAAATTGTAATCTTGACAAATTATCTTCACTCGTTTTATTTAAAAATTGCAAACTAAATAAAGAAATACCATAATTATCTTCTTCTTCACGGGTCAATGAAAAACGGTCGTCAGAATCTGAATCTGAAAAGCAAAAGAAATAATTGTTCCTTTGAATTTCATATATTTTTTCTTCGAGAATAATGCGCTGTGGACCTTTTCTTCCTAGCCGATTGTCCGTAACTTAATACGTCTTTAGTTGTTAGGGAGGAGACAATAAGCAGGATGTAACAATTACACAAGACCGAAATTTAATTAATGAGAAAGAGAGAGAGAGTAACATAAAATTGTACGTACAAATTCTGGACGTAGAAAATTGTATCATTCCGGTAGGTTCACTAATACCATAACGATTTTGGCACTGTATTGTTGCTTCGTAAATTGAATACTCGTTGAGGCCGGTCAAGTTAAATGATTCTGTATGCAATGGACCGCTGCTATCTTTCCTGCCAGGTACATACAATCTGTGCCATTCCTCCCAATTGCCATCCTATTCAAGACATACGAATTTCATTCGCCAACAAAAACTAATTTAAACGTCAATCAAAAGCCGTAAGATTTTATAATAAACAGCAAATCGAATTAAATTAAAATCATGCATTATAATCAGTGGCGGACTTCCAAAAGTAGCCGCTCTAAGCAATTCCCAGAGTTGCGCCCTAAGCAAAAAAAAATCAAATAAACTCTAAAAATTTGAATTAATAGATTTAAAATCCATTAAAGTTCTCAAGATCATTTAATTGTTTAAATTCACACTTGAAAAATATTTATTACTTACCGTATTCTCTCTAAACATGAAAATACAATTTGAGATTGGACTATAACTATCAACCTCCCAGATGAAATTGTAAGTCGTGGGTGAAATCGCTTTAGATTCATTTTTAAAAGCCACTGGTTTAGGTGCTCCGGATAACTGAATTTTAGCTCTGTCAAAGCCTATTTGATTACACGCTTGACAAAAGTACATACCGTAATCGGTTTCACGTACTTTTTTTATTATCAAGCTAGACAAGTTTAGATCTGAGTTGTGACGAGAGACTTTTCTTGAAGAGTAATCAACTTTTTTGTCATTGAAGTACCAGTCGACCTACAAAGTACGATTTATTAATGACAATTTTCGCTCTGTTAGAATTGAAAAAAAAAATGAAAAAGTAAAACGCTTTAAAAGTGAAAAATAATTTCAAAGCCTATTAATATGATGTTATATCTTTTACACATTGTGGAATATTTTTTATAGATAAAAATTTGACACCTGTGCTTCAGGCCAGGATTGAACTTTGCAGTCTAACTGCGCTCGAATTCCCGGTGCAGCGTGAACCCATGGGTGCACAGCACTGACCTTTGGCTTATCTAAATTAAAATTATTAAGACAAATAAAATTGATTAGATGAAGTAGCAAATTATTAAAGATTTTTTTAGCTACTGAAATCACAAAGAAAAATAAGAAAATTTGCGGTTTAAAACTGATGTTCGACTCACATCGAATTTTCAAATCGATATCTGCACTGACAGGGTCACCTATGCTATTGTTAGCAATGCATGTATATTTTCCAGAAAGTCCTAAATCGGATGCGCGAAATCGTAAGCTGGACCTTTCGTCTATAAGTTTCAGCTCTTTTCCCTGTGATTGAAATAAAAAAAAATTAATAAAATCCAATACAAAGCAAATAAAAATAAAATTAAATTAGACAAAATTTTTGTTACAGATGAAAGATATATAAAATTGAAAATAGTTTGAACTGAAAAAATAGTGTTTACATTAGTGTTCCAAGTGATAACAGGTGTTGGAACACCCTTGGCGATGCAAGTCATATTAACTTCATCTCCCAAGTTGACTTCCAATTCGCCTGATTCTGGTACAGCAGTTACGCTTGGAGGATCTGCAAAAAACATGAAATTTGTTCAAACCCATTTTCGTTAGAAAGTTTAATTATAGTTATTGATTTTCCATACAGAGTACTTGGATGGCATAGACTTGTGTGACGTCGCCCCAAGTGGTAACGCGAGATGCTTTGCAGACGTACTCTCCCGTGTCTTCTGGTCTTACATTTTCGATTTTTAAATTCCATTTGTTCATTGATACTCTATTGCTTGGAACCGCGTCTGGATTATTACTATCTGCTAGCAGAACACCTTCCTTCCACCATCTCACTCTCGTCGGTTCTCCTATTAATTTTGTTTCAAATTAATTATTAAGTTTAAAAGCCAAATAAGAATTAATTCAAATAAAAGGGCCACAATCTTTCAATTTTGATTTCCTCGAAAACTTACCAGAATTTTCCACTTGACATGGCAGTTCAACAGTTTTATTAACGAATGATTTCACCGTAATTGGTATATCTCTAGAATTGATGTTTCCGATGACTCCGACGCCTATTAAACAGCGGAACAATTTTCACAGATTATCTATCAACCAGGGGCGAAAAATATAATCTAACGATCGATCGTGAACTGTGATCAGAAAATGATCCTTACCGAAAACAAAATTCAAAACTACCCACTTCATTTCTTTTCAAATCAAAATTTCCAAACTTTCATTCGCAAACTTTCTTTTCTTTTCACTTGAGAATGTTGAATAACAAATAATAAATTGGACAGAAAAAATTAAAAGAAAAAATTAGCAGTATTGCGGCACGATATCACTAACTATCGAACGCGATCAAGTTTTGTTGTCGAAACACTGAGTTCTTATTCGGCACTGACGTCTTGCAGACTTGGCCATTCAATACTTGTACACATAGCTGTACGCAATGCTCCATGCGTAACGTAATTCTGACCGCAACATTCATTCTATATCACCAAGATTCTCACACTAAGATTATTAACACTTTGGCCGATTTAAGTACAGTTCATTTTTCATGGTTCTTAAATTGCATTCAATATTTTTTAGGTCCATTCAAATCAAATTTACTTACAAACTTCCGCAATCATTTTTTCCCTGTTTCGCAGTTTTTAAAAAATCTCAACCGATGAAAAGTTATAACAATTCATGTATTTTCTTAATACATCCTGTAAAATTGAAAATTTCGTTATAACATTTGACTAGATAATGAAAATTGAACAATATATAATAATAAATTTACATTAAAAAATTTTTTTCTTTTAATTTGATGAGTTATTATATATTAGTTGGGAGAGGAAAAAAAAGATAATTTCCTTGTATATAAATTAAAAGTGTGTTTTTCTTCCGATGAGTTGGTGATTAAATTAACGATTTAATGGGTAACTCAATGATCGCTCTTTGTAATACTGTGAGTGTCTAAATTGAACAAATTGTGAAAGAATGCCATCAACCAAGAAAGCTGAAGTTACGATTGCCAAGCTCTCACCCAGTCCTCTACAAGAGCAGTGTTTCTCAATTTTACTTATCAATTTGAGAATGGAATGAATGATGATTGTAATCACGCGTGATCAGCAGTGGTGATTGTCATTTGCGCGAATAGTAGACTTTTCATTCATCACTTGCGCGAATCCAAAAGTATTATGAGTGCAAATAGTATAAATCATTTGCGCGAATTCAAATGTATAATGAGCGCGAAACTTAAAAGCTCTTAGCACTTTTGTTCTTTTCGTTATATCTTTTAACAAATTTCATATAATTACTTTTCTGATTTGTAATAGTACAAATACTATGGAAATACAGAAGTGCTTTGCAATTTTGTCGAATACATATTTTTATTCGAAAACTGTTTCTAATAAAATATTTTTGCAATATCATTTATTCACATTTTTGCGAATTTTAATCTTTATCTAATTTTCGTCCAAATTTGTTGTTAAAACATCGATTATCTGTAAAAAAAACGTAATTTTACTGACCATGTTAATGACGATAATTTTTACTTTTAACTTTATTATAAAACAAAAATACTAATATATGTTAGTTGATCGAGGCCTGATATGGATAATTGAACATGATGTAAAAACATCCAATTAACTGTTAATTCATCGTAAGGGTTCGGTAAAATTCACTTTTGTAACTGGGAGCTAAATTTATTTGATATTATCTGAAATAATTTTGGATTTTAAAATGATCAAAGTTCTGCTGCATTTCATATAAAATTAAAAAAAAAAAAATCACGTCATTGTATTATAATGATAATTCATAAAAATATTATTTTACCAGTTTTACGCAAATGATGCTTTTTTATATTCACGCGTGATAAATTTCCAATTGCGCAACTGATGAGTTTTCATCCGCGCAAGTGATGTCTCCAAAAAAGCCTATTAGCCCAATTATTGTTATACAGCCAGAGTGAAAATAAACATGTTCATCTTACATTTTCAATTCTTTATTTCACAATGCAAAATACAAATAATACTATATATTCTTATCCGATTTGTAAATCCGAGAAAGATCAAATCAAATCACTCTTAGCCGCTGAAACTAAACTTGTATGTTTGTACGGATTATATACAAAGGGCAAAAATCAGCGATGAGCTTCGATTTGGTACTTAATTACAATATTCACAGTACATTAACTATTTAAAAATGTTTTTATTGTTCGTAATGTACGCAAGTTTTATTATCTTTTTAATATTATCACAAACGTTAAGCTACTTAGCAGATTTAAATAAAGTATTCAGGATCAATGTTATCCTAAAATGTATACCATTCTCGTACCCGTTTAACGCTAGCAGATTGTATCAACCAATTCCACTTTTTTTAAAATGAAATCACATCTGAAATTGTGTTTCAAATCAATCAGCGACAAACAGGATTTTATTTACCGGTCTCAAAAAAATCAAGCTGGGTTAAAACAATTATTCTTCAGTTGATTCATTTCATTCTGTTTTTCTGTTTTTTTTTCAAGTTACGGGTTATCGCAGTACAAATAAAATTAAAATAAACGTGATTTTTAAGAAGTTAGGGGTGACATTCCAATGTTGCGTGGATCTTGCTGTCCTGGCTGATTCGGTGGGCCCTGCGGACCAGTTTCCAAATTTTTCAATAACTGGTTCAACCAGTGTTCCGTTGACGCGTCATCCTGAAGACATGCAGCAAAAGTGTTGTCGCGTAATTGATCTGGGAGACACTGCCGTAGAGCCAAAAGTGCTCTGATAATAAAATACAATCATTAGTCAATTATTTGTACTTATTAATATTTTAAACAAGTGTATTTATTCATTTATGATGTATATGATAAATTTGACTAACCTTGGGTTGTCAGAAAGTCTCAAATAACATCTAACAACATGTTTGAGAAGTCGTGCTGAAGGTTCCTTGGCCAATGAAAGAACCATTTTGCCCAAAATCATAGCCACGTGGCTAAACCTGTCATACGTTTGACAGATGTAAGACAAGCCGCTGTCATCAAGTAAAATCTTCTGCAGGATAAATGTGGCAACAGTTTTGCTTAACTCCGAACCACTTTCCATGATCCTCAAACATAGAGGAATGATTTCGGTGGTGAGTAGAAATGTGATGACCTCCTGTTCATCTGTTTTCACCAAAGCGCCAATTACACCGAGACTCGTTAAACGTAAATACTCAAACGATCGAGTCTTACTCACTGTATGCAGAAACGGATATAAAAATAAAGGAACATGGGCCTGGAACGAAAATTAATTTGATGATTTGAATTAATTTGATTAAATTTTTAAGTTGAAGAAATGATTTTTAACTATAGTTTTTTGACTATAGATTTTGTCAACTTTTGTTCACTTACTTGCAAAAACGCTGATCTTGTGTCAGGGTGACTTGCGAAGCACTGCAACAGAGCCAGAGCATTACAAACCCGGTTGCTTTGGTGGGCTGTCAACGTGGCAGGATTAATAGCAGGATAAATGTTAATGATTTCCTGCAGTAATGACGCTACTGTTCCAAAAGAGTGCCATAGCATCGGCGCTAGGTCAGGTACAACTTCTCGTTTCTTGCTCAGTTCTTGTAGAGCATTTTCCCTTGTTTCTGGATTTGATAGCTCGTTGATCCATGCATATACTTTTTCACGATCTGCTTGCAAACCAGTTGCTTGTAACGCTGCTGGGCTTTGCTGAATAACAAAACATCATTTTAATGTTGGAGGTTATAATGACAGATGCAATAGGTGCGATTCAATTGCGTAATAATGAATCAAAATAGTTTGGTCGTGTTTGAAAAATGTATTCAACTGGTTCGAAAAATGAATCAGTTTGTTACTTACCGCGATCATTTTTTTTTTTTTTTGTAAAATCAGTCTCTTATGACATAAGTAGATTTGTCACCGGATACAAATGGATACAAACACCGTACACCGGACCGGAGAAGAAGCCAGAAGCCGCAAAAGTTGACTTAGTAAGGAGTTAGTTATAGACAAGGTTGCTAGGTGGCGTTGTTACCGACCGTCGGGATGTTATTTGTACAAAATGTATACAACCTGCACTTGATAAGTTGCTATCACTAGTTGATATTTCGTGAGCCAATTGAAGATGTAAATATTTCGTCTATAAGAATTGAAAGTAATGTAACAAGCGATATACAGAGGTCAGATCGAACAAGTATTGAGATGTTGTTTTTGTTCATGTGTGTGATGTATTGTTGTAATGAGCCAAGAGTGCAGAAAATACATTATACTTAATCGTAATTATTGCAATATTGCAATTTACCTCAGACAAAAGATCTAAATTTGGGTTTACGATATTCTTCTTCTTGATTAATCATGTAATTCCATATATAATCATTGTAAAAGAATTATTTTCAATTATAGTGGATCAAATGTTTCAACCACCAGATTTGAAGTTTTCATTTTGTTGTTGATTTTTTCACTGTATATTAGATCTCGATATTATTTTAAAAAAGCAAGAAAAAAAGATTAAATTGCACATCTAAGTTTTGTAAAATAACACCGATACCAAAATGAATTTTCCAAAATTGTTTAGAAGTAAAAGAAGAACTTGCTTATAGTATTTTACTATGAATTAAAAAATAATATTAATCATTTAATTTTTAATTTGTGGAATCTAACAACCACCCCTATTTTTAAAAATCTGTTGATTCAATGTTAACATTAACAGTGAAAATTGAATTGAGTTTTTACAAAAGGGCACTCATCTCTAGTTAATCAATACAACTTTTATGCCCTTTTGAAAAATCAATTCTGTTATATAATAATTACTTTATTATTACATCTACATCATTATACCAAACAACAAATTTGTAATTCCATCACTCATTATTTTTCAACTTGACATTTAAAACATCTTTAAATATGTTTTAACAATTCAGCTCAATTTTTGTGGAGAAAAAGTACACCATCGCACGTTACTTAAAACGTGAATATTGCAATATAATATACAGCATCAAATGGCATTTCGATTGATATGGATGAGACACTGCAGTCTTGATACACGCTCGATTTGAAATGGAAAATCGTGCCTTGGATTTACGTCAAACGTGAGGTGAAATAAAGTTAAGATTCCCATACAGTTATATATACATAACGTTATTGGTACACATTTTTACACGCCCAAGCAGATGTCTATAGACGTTATTGCTCCTCACTCATAATTATGCATTTTTAATCTTGTCAGAAATGTAACGAAGCGTGACTATTTTTTCTGCAGAGTAATTTAATTGCATTCAATGAGTTAATCATTTCTGAATGGTACCTCGCCCCCCTTCCTTTAGAAAATGTGTTCGCTGCTTTTTTTTACCATCAAATTATATGTTGAACATTTTTCATTGTAGTTACATTGTGCACATCGGAGCGCATCCAACGAACGATAATAAAGTATCATTTTGATCATTCAATCGTGAATTATCACCTAGCAACAGGGAACTCAAATTTACACAGCAATAACTCTCAATTAAGCTACATATTTCATAGATCATTGAGTTTTCTACCTTTCGAAAAAAATCTATTTATTGAGGATGTGCCTTGTATAAATAATTAAGATCCATTTTACTGATTTAAATTGTCCAATTATTACTGAAAGTCCAAATATAATCATCTCATCAACTTTTTAGGTTATTCGTTTTTTTTATTTTGATCATGTTTTTGAAAAATTTTTTGTTTATTATTTTTTTTCTTCATTTTTACATTAAGATTTGTTGAAGTTTGGAGGAAAAACTTTTCATCGGACTAAACATATGCGTTGGACTCTATTTGAATAAGTATGGACGGTTGAAAACTCGTAAATTTCGACGCTAAGGCTAGCACCTATGGAAGAAAGTACAAGAGCCCGAAGTCCCGGGCCGCAACTTAAATTGCTTCGATAAAAGTTGGTGAAATAAAATGGCTGCGGGTCCACGGCGTGCAAAAGCCTACTATATCAGGGAAACATCTGCCAAACGTTATTACAACTTTGAATAAAGAACGGCGTCACTCGCGAATCCAAAACTTTAACCACGAATAACAATGATAGGCGCCCTTCTTTCATACGCAAAACTTTTTCTCTGCGGCATCCATGTGCAAATTGGTATTCCCGTTTAGATTATCTTTTTGATAAATTGGCTTTTGTATTGATAATTTTAAATAAAACGTTTTTTAAGTTTTAAATTTATAGCTCGAAAATTTTAAACTGTATATAACTATCTAATTTTTTGTTAAATTTGATTTTTTCTATTACAATGTAATAATTCTATATTGAGGATATAAAAATTAGTTAAAAATTTAGCAGCTTTGAAAATACATAATTATAAGAGTTTGATTTGTTGTTTTATATACAACTGTTGTGTTTATTCTTTATTCAATTGAAATTTACCGCGAATCAATGGACCAATTAAAAAATGTGCTAATGCGACTGACTTCACGGAAGAATAAACCTATAAAATAATATAAAAATAGCATAAAAATAAGAATAAAGAATACAAAAAATGAGTACAATTTTTTGTCTAACAGGTGGAAATTATTTTCTAAAGAATCACAAAAAGAACTTTAATTACAACTCCGAGGAGGAACAAACAAGGTTAATAGATTTCATTGGAAAAAGAGTGACGATATTTCCGAACAAAGTTAACCGCATTTAATAATTTTTTTGCTGATAAAACCTGTTGTTGTTTACGGCTGTTGTAAGAAACGGCCAGTCAATATTTTTCAATTAAAACCTGCAGATAACCATCTCGTTTCGCTTTGCGTTGCACACCAATTCAGGTCGTCGACGGGGTTATTCAATGAAGCCCTAGCGTTGTTGAACTATAAACATAGCAGAGAGTCACTTAAACACCAGCATTCAGCTTGGTTGAAAAAAAGTTCATTATTATCAAAGGGCTTATACCGGCGGAATAGCTGACGGCTGTCGATTCGCGTTTTCGTAGCCATTGTCAAGGGCTTTCTCGCTGCAGCGTCTCCGCCTTTGATCTCTTTCAGCGGATATTCTTGTTGCCACTTCGTAATTCCACGTTTTTCTTTCCTTTTTTCGTTTCCATTAAACAACCGCGATTGGAATCCGCTCGCTCGTTTTGTGCTCTAAGTAATTGTCCGAGTGTTACGGTCAGCTTCAGTTTCGAATTGACGAAGCTTTGCCGCCAACCTGTCTGCCATGCTACCGTGAAACTCATTATCACCGCATCCGATCGCAGAAGAAATCGTCGTAATTTATTTTTTTTTCTCACCTCATGCAACATAAGTAAATTATAACGCGAATTGTATTTTGAACGAAACAAAATGTCTTCATTTGGACTCTTGCAAATTCTATTTTCATATCATTTTTTTCAATCGATTCCCTTTACAAAAAAGAGAAAGTCCTTTTTCACTTCTTTAATTGAATCAAATTTGTTTCACCGACATAACACACAGAAAGTGGTGTTTGTTTACAAAAACGTATCAAGGTTAGAGGACCACATAACAATGTTTTTATATTTGAAAAATTGTTTCGGTGGTATATAAAAGTCTGGTTTGTTTACAAAAACAAGTCAAGGTCAGAGGGTCATGTAATGATTCTTTTTATACAAAGTAAAATTTTTCAGGTGATTCTTCAAACTTTCTAAAAATTTTTTCGTATACATATATTGTTTGATGAAAACAATATTGTTCTTGTGGCATCCTAACTTTGCCTCGTTTTTGTAAACAAATCAGCTTTTCACATGACTTTCAATAGTGAATATTTTGAGGTTAAGGAATCTAACAATTGAAAAAACGTAGAAATAAGAGTTCTATTGAATATTTGATAATACTATTATTTTTGATTCGAATCAGCCGCACTTAAAAAAATAGGTTAATGACCAATAAGCAAAACGAATGCAACTAACTTTAAGGGAATTGAAAGGATTTGAACAATTGAATTGACCAAATTTTCTATTTAAATTAATAATAAAATTATTATATCGAAAATACTACGTCGAACGCGGATGAAAATTAAATTGTCCACCGGTTTCATAGTAATGATTACGTTATTAAGCAATAGCTTTGTGGTATATGAGAGGTGTTTCCAGCCGTTCGATCTGTGCTTGCACAGCAGCCATTAGTAACCGAATTAATTAGCCAAATCGGTAGCCACGATGCAGTTACAATTAATCTGCACCCGATTCACGTGCTCCGTCTACGTTTACGCCAATGTAATCGTATTTAAGCTTAACCTATTGTCGCAAATGAGCCATATATAAGTCCCTTAACGATGTTAAGTACGATAGAGAAACGATTAATATCGAATTCCCATTTCAAACTTCATATACACAAATTGGTAAAAATCATCATCTGATTTAACTATTGATTCTTCATACTTCAGTCTAATCATTTTAATTAACTTTTAGTAATAATTAAATTTGAACAATTTGTGTTCATCTATTTGACAGTCTTTGTTTTTCCAACTATTGATTTCTTTTTAAATTTAATTCCAATTTACTTTAAATGATATTTATTTAATCTAAGTATGAAAATAAGCAGAAAATAAGAAGAAAAATAAATATTAAAATTTAAGCTGAGTATAAACATAAGAAGACAAAAACAATAAAATATTAGGGAATCAATAATAATTTTCCCCCGCAGTGAACGACGATTTGTTGCCAACATCGATAATATTAAGCTCTGAGAAATTTAAACAAGCGATGTCAAGTCTCTGCCGGGACTGCTTGGCGAATTTTTCGTCGCTTAGGCGTTAAATGGTTATTTATCTTTTGAGGTGTATGCAGCCCCGGCGCGTTGTTTCATCGTTATTCTGTCATTACTTCCGGCATACGCGCTTAAGGAAGAGTTATTGTGGGTCCCCCCCTTCTTTGTATAGCTGAGAGCCATTACACGCGACCATGCGTCTCTGTTTTGCTGTAAATGATGAGTGTGATACTCATTCATCGTCATTGCTCGCGATGATTTGGTGCCTCTAAAAACAACCACCTTTCAACTTCAGATGAATATGTACTTTTTATTTGAAACAACTGCACAAATACAAACTAAATAGTAACATACAAATTAATTTTACAAAAGTAAATTACACGAAGAAGAATTGAAAATTAAAAATAACAAATGATGACGTGAGACATGACAAATCACACGGTAGAATTGATTTCATACAATAATACATGAACATGTATATTCTGGTCGAGACGAAAAATGCAACAATGTGCGTTATAGGCCACCTCCATGGTGGTAATATATGGTCATTCTAACGCCTCGCACTAAACTAATTAAGATTAACATTAAGTTTAATACGCTATAATTTTTTTTCTAAATATTGCAATACAATTACATATACAAATACAAAATTTATAAATTGATTATAACAAAAAAATTACTAAAATTATACAATTTCTATGATTGCATTATGCTTTTTTTGTTCTTTTTTTATGTAATCTTTTTTTTCAATTAATTTTACTCCAGTATTTATCGTTAATTTGATACCTTATAAATAACAAAAATAAAACTGATTAGAATATAATTTTTAAAACTATGCAGATAGCCTATTCATACGCGTAATATTGCTGTTCAAATTAGCGTATTATAAGACACGAAAAAAGTTGGTCGAAATCAAAGAGGTTTGTTCAGTTGTTCGTTCAACCGGCGCAAGGCTGTAGGATCCAGGGAAAATCTTTTAGAAGATCCTATTTCGTCAGTCTCTTTGTTTTTTGGCTTCTTTGGTGACGACTTGCGGAAGATTTTCATGATGCTCGACAGGCGCGAAGCGAAACTCGACTGCGAAGGGCCGTGCTTCTTGATTAACGGCGGTTGGGATCGTCGTCTGTTGGGCAATTTTGGCGCGTTTATAATCATGTGACGGAGTTCGGCGATCCACTCCTCCTGTTTGTCTTCGTCGTCCGCTTCATCCTCGACCAGCACGTTTAAGCCTTGCGCGCTGGACAGCGGAGTTGACGCCGCCAAAAAATTTCCAACGTGCGCTTCATAATCCGAGTCGACTGTGGCAATGGTGTTAATCGTTGAAGACATCATGTTTGAGCAATCTGATTGTTCCAACACCTTTGGCGGCTGATAGTTGCACTCGATGTCGTCCGGCGACAACCTGTCAAGTTCGAATTTGAGCGAGAGTCTGCGAGGGTCTGCAGGCGACACCCTTTTCGAGTGTCCGTAGAACAGCGAGTCGTCATTCGCTTCTGGAAAATTTTGTTCGAAATTTGGCAGGCCTTCCCATGTCTCGTTAATGAGCATGCTAGTGTCTTGCTCAATCTCGTAGTGCTTAAGCGGCGATTCCTGCGGCGGCAGAACGATATTGATGTTTTCGCACTTTCTGCACGATGCGAGTTTGGGAAAACTCTGGCTGCGACGCGCAGGAGTTCTAATATTCGGCAGTACTGCGTCGATGATCGTCTTTTCTTGATTTGATTTGTTTATTAGAGTTTTGTCGGCGTTTTCTAGACTCTGATCATTCGTATTTGAAACATTTTTATCCTCAGAGTTGTTGCTAGAACTCGACGATGTCGGCAGACCTACAACATGAAAAAAAAAAATTATTTTAGAAAATATTTAAACAAAATATAATTGTTAGAAGTAAGAAATTTAGTTTGGATTCAAAGTAAAATTATGAGTATTTCATTTTTTCAATAATATCATTTACTCTATACTCTTACTGACTCCGGAGCTAAAGGGTTAATGTATTGATAATATATGGTCCATACCCGCACGGAAAAATATATATATCAACATATACATATACACAAAAATATTTGCCAAAATATAGTAAATATATTTTCGGCAAGTTATATATGTAATATATATTTTCGAAATTGATAACTGAATTTCTGTATATTTTTATATAACATATATTTTTATAAATATATTAAAAATAAATTTTCAGTGGCAAAAAGTTAGATATTTTAAATATATATATCGTGAGGGTAGAGAATACAGTGTTCATCTATGATTCTACAGTAAACTTTTGGTTATCTTAACAAGACAATTTCGGCGGCCGCTCGGCTATCTAAACAAACTAAGGAAAGTGGCGTATCCCCCACCACGACATACTCTCGCAGTGCACCGTGTCTTTCAAAATGTCAACAAATTAAAAACAAATAAAAAACCAATGCAAATTAGGTCTGCTTTTGACCATTGTTTTTGTATTGCAATTTGAAAAAAATCGAGGTGTTTATAAGTCAAAATCACTTTTTTAATAATAAACAAAAGGTTTTACATAAATTATGTTAATTGTATTAATAAAAAAATAGAAACGAATAATTTATTATGTGTTCACTGATTTCCATTTGATAAACTGTTTTACAATTGTTATTGATACTTATAGGTTTATGTTTAAAGAAGCGGGCCGCGAAAAATGAGGTTATGCCAGGCGGGAGTGGGGATAAACGGCGCAAGGGGAAGTGTAAGATAGCCAAGTGTGGTCGCCGTAAGATAGCCAAAAGTTTATTGTACATTGAAAATATATATCACCTTTTGGCAGGTGAAACAATTTAGATCATAAGCATCAGGACAAAAAATTTTAATAATAAAAGATTTAATAAATGAATAAATTAAAATTCAATTTTATTAAATTTAAAAAAAAAATATATATATATATAGTTTGATGGAACAAGTTTATACACGTTTTGTGTACAACTAATGTCAGAAATATGGTCAATATATTTTAAATTAATTTTGAAGTATTTATAGTCAATGCATAGGGTCAATTGGGGGATGAGTGGCAGTACGGGCTAATTACGATACCTAATATAACTTTTTCAAAATTTTGGGTACCACTTTTTCTACACGTATCATTTATACCTCAGTTGACCCTAATCAGACGAAAACAACATTGTAAATCTACTGGCAATCTAGGGAAATGAACATAATCCTTTTTCTGAGAAATTTTTCCTGATGATTCATGCATAAACTTTGAAATTAAGTTTTTATTTTGACAATTTCAGAATAAAAAAGTTTGGCAATAGAAAAGGGTTTCAATTCGGAGAATTCATTGCCTCTTGTCTTTTCATGGTCTGATTAGTGCCGGAGATTATTAGGGTACTTAATGAAATACTCAAAAATGCCTTTTGTTCTATTATGTTCAACGATTCGTGAAAACGTTGAAGAGGTCCAAAATTGAGTCATTTAAAGTAAAATGAAATTAAATAATTTGAAAAATTTTCAACTTACGTGATATATTTTGTTCAGCGTCGTCTATTTCGGAGTTGGAATTTTCCACGCTAGTCTTCGGAGATAGTGTGTTACATCTCATCTTCTCCATTTTCTTTGATCGTATGTAGTCCGTGTACCAGTACGGAAGTCCTTGCGATCTCATGTAATCTCTCTCTTCGAAGTATGCATACAATGACAACCCTCGATTCTGTAAAATTATTCATGTTTTAATATTATTTCCATTTGTATTTTCATTTCATTATTTAGTATCAGTCGAATTAATTTGATTTTAGTCATCGGTGTACACAAAATTGTATGATGCAATTAAACTCGATGCAACAAATCAAGAAAAAAAAACTTTTCATAATTTACCCGTCAAATAATTTGTATTTGACGGATACATAATTTTCTATCCAACACTTTCAATAAAAATTAGTTGATTTATATAAATAAATTATGATTCAGACGTTGATCAAATTAACAAGCTATTACAAAGATTAATATGAAATATTTATCCTTACTGATAATCAATCGAAATAATCAAGATGAATTTTTAACAAAAAAAAAAAAAAAAAAAATTAAACCAACATAAACATGAAAAACGAGTTACTTACAGTGATGTAATTAGAATCCATGCTCCCTTGGGACGAGTCACTACCGGCACGATGATTTATTACCGTCGACATTGTACACAAATGTAAGTATTAAAATCAACTGATAAACAAGATAACTTATTCACTTTTTTAAAATGTCACTTGTACATTCAAGTACAAGCGTAAAGTTGTTCAAACACGA
>JAAMPD010001160.1:0-28832 GCA_025266255.1 Trissolcus basalis | reverse complement strand
GAACTATGATGAATGGATAGAAGAAGTCTTCCTGAGTAAAAAGTTCTCATGGGCACTAAGCCCGAAAATTGAAACTTTTAGTACTTTTGGGGCATTCGAAGTTTTTGATTTTGGATTCTAGCAAAATCAATGAATCCTTGTAGAATCGGCCCAAAGTACAATTAGACATAAAGAAAAAATACGTATCAAATATTTTTTCAAGACCTTTCGAATGACACCCTATTTGACCCCCCCCCCACTCCTCCACCTACGGGGGTGAAAGTGGAGCGGTTTTTCGCGAAAAAGTTCTTTCTTTCTGATTATCTTTGATTTCTTCGATATCTTATGATTATCTTCGCACTTTCGGAATAAATAATAATGAATTACTAGATTTATTTTTCTTACCTCTATTTTTCTTATCTTCAACTACAAAAACTGACACTTTTTTATGGTATGAGCGACGGATACTCCTGAAAACTTTTCATTCACGACTTAACTGTCGTACAGCTCAGATCTACTCTGAAGATAATTAGGTCTTTCTTGATTATTCTGATTATTGCAATTCACCCTAACGTTTATTCATTAGAATGGCTGCAAGAATGAGATGTTATGTTTGCATAATGCCAGCTAATGCTCGTCAATTAGCTCGCATGAATGGAGACGAACATATCTTAAAAAGAGAAATCGCAATTGGACGACGAGATGGTTTAGGTCATCCACCATTACAACTAGATGACAATTCTAGATTGTGTGCGAACTGCAATATTTCAATCAATAATGAAATCAATGCGTTGAATGCTGATCCAGACTGCCTGCGATTAAATGTTCTTACACAATCGGCTCGTCAAACATGTGTGTTTTGCAATGCTGATAGAGAATTGCACAGATTGTCTGTTCCTTGCAGGGTTAATGTTTTCATTAAAAAAAATATTTACATACCAGAAAATGTGAAATCATGTGAACATCACCTGGACGACAATGGCCATATACTTGAGATCCTTCTACCAGGATTGAGATTCATTTACCGACCTTATAATATCAAAGGTACACAACTTATGCCATTTCTTGACGAACTGAGAAAGTCATGTGAGAATAAACCACAGCGAATTGATATGAACAACTTGTCAGATGATGAATTCCAATGTATCGCTCCAATGACAAAGGATCACTTCGAGGATATATTTTCATATTGCGATCCAATTATGGAAAACGGATAAAATCGTTTCGTACAGAAAAAAGACCTGCTAATGTTTCTCTGCAAGCTGCGCCAAGGTTTAAGTGATGATTTTTTGAAAGTAATCTTTGATTATAACAGCAGGCAAAGAGTTAGTTGCGTGATTTCTACTGTCCGACAATCTCTTTCAGCAAGGTTTGTTCCTGAGAACATAGGACCACGTGCAATCGCTCGAGATGATTATATTAGAGAACACGTAACTGAATTTTCGAATATTCTATACAACCCTGAACCAGAAGAGAGAAAAGCAATTGTCATCATCGATAGTACGTATGCTTACGTCCACAAAAGCTCTAACTTTCAAGCCCTTAGACGTTCTTTCTCTCTTCACAAAAGTAGGCATCTTATAAAACCAACTTTGGTCGTCGCTCCAGATGGTTACATTCTAGCGATTTTCGGACCGTATTTTTCGGACTCTAAAAACAACGATGCCGCTATATTGAGACATGAGTTAGAACGTGATGGAGATGAACTGAGTGTTTGGCTACAACACGGCGACGTTGTTTTGGTCGATCGTGGGTACCGAGATGTGTTACCGTTTTTGCAGCGACTAGGAATCCAATGTGAGATGCCAGCATTTCTAGAGCGTGGTCAAAAACAGTTGTCTACTGAAGACGCTAATAGTTCGCGCAAAGTAACTAAAAACCGCTGGGTTGTTGAAAGTCGAAACGGCCACATCCGGTCCATGTTCAAGTTTTTTGAAAAAACTGTTAATCTGCAACATGCAAGATTTGTAAACCAATTCTACTGTATAGCAGGTGCAATTATCAATAAGTATCATCCAGTTATCACCATGGAAAACGCAACTCCTGCTTCAGCTAGAGAAATCTTGGACAGAGTGAAGATACCAAACGTGGTTCAGGCAAGAGTTGAGTTGGATAATCTCACGGCAAGAAACGCTCAATGGACACGTATTGACCACCGTGCTGTTCCAGACTTTCCAGTTTTGGATTTAGCTTACTTAAAGGACTTAACAGTTGGAGTGTATCAGATCAATCTGGCTCCAGCATACATCCAGGATAAACTTCTGCGAGAAAACGAAGATGAACTTCATTTAGACGAGCACAACATAGAACCAGGTTTTCTGCGTATACGAGTGTTTTCAAGATTCCGAAATGCTACCCGATATCAACTATTTATCGCCTACAATGTCCCTGATGGCAATAACAGTGACGATAATGACAATGATGATGAAAATCTCATCGAAGGTTATTACTGCCAATGCCCAGCTGGCAGTAGGACACTAGGTGCTTGTGCTCATGTCGCAAGTATTTTGTGGTTTTTGGGATATGCACGTCATCATCAGAACATTAAATACCCGACTTCCTACTTGCTGAATCATACGCTAGATGCAGCCGATCGAGAATAAAGATGAGATAACTGTCAACAGTAGTCAAAGAGACAAAAAACGGCTCTTTTCAGGGCCAACAAATAAGCATGACTCGAGTGTTTGTCATTCAAAAGGCCATGAACACGCTTTTAAACAACTTTTTCGCGAAAAACAGCTCTTTCTTCCGCCCCCGCAGTCGGTGGGTGGGTGAGGAAAGGGGGTCGATCGGGCACGGCTCAAGTGTTCCGTCAATCATGAGGCCATTATAACATTATAAAAGAACTTTTTCGCGAAAAACCGCTCCCCTTCCACCCCCGTAGGTGGGGGAGTGGGGGGGGGTTCAAATAGGGTGTCATTCGAAAGGTCTTGAAAAAATATTCGATACGTATTTTTTCTTTTATGTCTAATTGTACTTTGGGCCGATTCTACAAGGATTTATTGATTTTGCTAGAATCCAAAATCAAAAACTTCGAATGCCCAAAAGTACTAAAAGTTTCAATTTTCGGGCTTAGTGCCCATGAGAACTTTTACTCAGGAAGACTTCCTCTATCCATTCATCATAGTTTCATCCGATTTGACAGAAAGCCAATTTCCATAAGGAAAGGGCGGGGTCCTTTCAAGTCGATTCAACTCTCGGAACATTACCAAAAAAAAAGGTCAAAGGGTATCTCAGACGCAATTCGCCCGGTGCGGATTGAAAATTCGTACACACAATTGAGTCGATTTCGCAGACTTGCTAATTTTTCTCAGAGCAGATCTGATCATGACTTACAAGTGTACAAAATTTCAAGTCAATTCAACTCTCGGAACATTACCAAAAACTAAGTGCAAGCGTATCTCAGACGCAGTTTACCCGGTGCGCATATTATGATTAATTATCATTTAAAAAACGCTATTTCGACTGTACCGACAGTCCCAACTTAAATTTTTAAAAACGAAAAAAAAATTGTTCATTGATTTTCATTAAAGAAATTAATTAGAATGAGGGTATCAGACTAAGACGAGAATTATTCATTACGAAAATATTGATGTATTGGAGGGCATTGTTGCAGGGCTGATAGAGGAGGCAAGATGAAACGGTTTTGGAGTGTGCGGGGGTCAAATTAAATGAGACATAAATTTTTAATTAATACCAAGTCTTTAGTAATCCAATTAAACTTGTGCCAAATAAAAGTCTTCGAGTTATATTAAAAAAAGAGAGAGAAAAAAAACTCGCTCGTTTCACGCAGACAGCTTTGCTGCCAGTTTTTCGAGGGGATTGCTCGTAGCAAACTTGCAGAAATGATTCGGTAGCTTCCGCTGGTTCGTCTGCTTCTGCACGACGTAATTGCAATAATCAGACTGCACACGCACACGGCCAGAATGAAGGCACACTCGTACACCCCGAGCCTGACCCAACTTGCCGCTTCAAAACACGAAATGTTGCTTGAATATCGGACGAAATTGCCATAATCGTTCCACAAACATTTATACTGAAATTCATATTTACAACCGCGAGATATGGGTAAAACATTTTTTGTCCAATTTTTTTTCTCCTCCATCCACTCTTATTCGTACGTTTCAACGAGTTTGCAATAGCGATAATGATTAAAAAATATATTTTTCTTCCGACAATGAAAAAATGGCAACAAAAAATGCTCGTAAATTATCAATTCAAGTTTTTTAAAATATTCAGCCCCCCTCCCCCCCCCCCAACGTTGGTATATGAATTTTCAGTAATTGGCACCGGTAATTTTAGTTAAAATTAAATAAATAATTGAACCTCTTCAACCACTGATGGGATCAATAGCTGAATTATTATGATCGGTCGATTCGCCAACTTTTTATTCTCGTCTTGGTTTAATTTTAATCGTTCCAATTATTTGATAAAAATCAGATTTTAAAAAAATTTAACAATATACACTTGAACGAAACACGACAGAATTAGTGTAGCTCTGAATTAGTTAAGCCAAGCCTGTAATGCGTTCGCGTTGAGGTGCCCGGTCTCAGTTGGCGTATAGTTAAAATGTAATTGTGGTTGTAATTGACCGCACGCTGAAGACTAAGGGAAGAGTGATCAAAATAAACATTATTTATAAATGAACATCCAATTGTTTGCGAAACACAACGAAAAACAAAACGTGCTGCAAGCCCCGCCCCTTCCCCCTCCCCTGTTACCGTTGTGCGTCTTTTTTTTGTATTCAATTGATCTGAATCATTAAATGGATTGAATAACTTTGACTGATTCCAAACGACTTTTTTTAGCCGTGTAACCGAATATTAATAAAATTTATGTTCATAACGAAACACGGTATCGCCGGTCGAAACAATCCGAATGAATAAAACAAAGTGGTTTAATTAGTAATTTTGGTTTGAATGATGCTCGCCGTGACAATAGCAGCACGTGCAATCGTAAACGAGGCACAAGTCATGTTCAGCGTCATTCCGGCACAATGTGCTTTGATAAATTGATCACATCAAAAGTTTATGAATCTAAATAGAAAAAAAAAATTGTGGAAACAAAACAACGTTCGTCGGCAATTTTTATTGCCATGGCAATGCACAGAGGCATGATAATTCAATTTGCTCAAAACAAACAAATGCTTTCTTATATTGGAAACGAATCAATATCGCGGGCAAAGAAACATCGAGTTGCGCTCCGATAAAAATATTTCAAACTTTTTTATTTTTCGGCTGAGGAGTTTATTAAAAGTGTTGAATCGCGAAAAAAAAACTATAGTCTTTTTCGTTTTACCGTATATTCGTGAAATGAAAAGCGCTTGAGATATTCTGATTTACCGAGTTATGTATAGAGTGTGGAAAATTCGTTTGCGGTGAACGAAAATCAAAAGGTGTAACACTAACTAGTAGTTTTTGTGAACAATTGAAAAAAAAAGGAAAAAACAAACGAAACCAAAACTGCAAAACCATTAGAGTAATGAACGGTCGTTTTGTTTTGTTGAAGTGGAAGCAAATATTTCGACGTTTATAATATCCATGTTCGAATAAAACTGACGAGGATGAATAACATTATAAATATATACGGTTGGTGCAAAAAATAGAAAGTGCAAGAATGATATGTTGTATAATTGGACGCGATGCACAAAATTCTTTTAATAACAACGCAGATCAAGCTCTCTCTAATGTGGTATTGAGAATTTTAATTATTCATTCACGACAATATTCTAAATTTAATTATATTGTCTGGCCATGTTTTTTGTGCTGCAAAAGACCATCGGTAATTTGACACTCAGATTGACATAAAGACCTCCAAACAAATAATTTTATATTAATTTATAAGAATATACTTGTCGATGACATGAAGAAAAATGTTGAAGTTTTTAATATTTTTTAACACTGACAAACATTGGAAAATGTTTTTATACAATTTTTTCAATGAAAAATTCTTGTGAAAAAAAAACAAATTTGACCTTAAAGTGACACTGATTAATCTGTTTGATTTGATTTTGAAATTCATAATTTTAAATTTGGCGGTTGAAAATAGCAAGATGGGAAACAAGTTTTGAGCTTTCTGTTTATTGCACGTTTGATTATCAACGTTAAAAAATAATGATGGACAAAAGTAAAAATTAAACGAAACTGCGCGTAATGTCATTATAATTACCTCAAAAGTTGGAGAAATTAAACAATGTCAACGGTTTTCAGTGCAAAAATGAGGGCAAAAAAGTGTCCAATTAAATGTAATGCATTGAGATTTAACAGCTGTGAGTCGTGGAATCCTTTTATCAGCGCCCTCTATGAGACTGCACGCTGAAAATAGCGAGGACGCGTGACTTCTTTTTTTTTTTCCACCCGACATTGTCACTTCGTTTATCATATTTAATTTTCGTTCTAACATTATTACTCGGTACAGTTTAACAAAACTCAAATTCTTATTAATTCAATTCCATCGAATATCAAAACACAATTTTTACACTCAAACCAACTTGCAAATTGTCACTTAACAATTACTTACAAACTTAAAATTTTTACCTTTCAAATAACAAATAAAATATTTTTCATTAAGGTGGGACATACAACTCAGCAAAATAGTCAGAACTTTTTGACTATTTCTAAGCTGAAAAATTTAATTTAGAAATTGGACAAAATGAGATATACAGAAATACGAAATATCCGTTTTTTCATACTTTGCCAAATTGTTTATGGCAATTAAAAATACACATGGATGAATTAAAAAAAATTGACTTTCCAGAAAACAAAATTTTTAATCTGCAAATTTGCATAAAATAATCTTGAAAGTAGTATAAAGTAATTTTTTAGACAGACGTTAACAAAATATATTACAGAATTAATCATAAAATGTTAAAATTACTATAATAAAATTATCATTTAAAATATGGAATTTTAACTATACTGTATGCTCTGCCTTTAACAATAAATCACAAACTAAAAATTTTATTTTTCATCCACAATGTTTTTTCGAATTACTTTCATTGAAAAATACTGTAGATACTTTTGCAAAACATTTTTTCATTCAAGTTCGTCATTTGAAAGTTGAAAATTTGTGTTTTGAAAAGATATCAGGACCTCATACATAATTCTCAATAAAGGGAAAAGCAAAAAACAAACAAGTTGAAAAGCAAACAATCTTCAATCGGTAAGTTTTTGACAGCAAAGTTTTTTAATGCCGTGAGAAAAGAAGAAGAAAAAAAAGAGCAAACGTTGCATTTTTCATTGTAATTGACAAAATTAAATTTCGACCATCAATCAGAAAGGGGAGTACGCCACGTTGGCAACAACTTTAATCGTTAAACATAACGTACATTGAGCACATAAGTATATGATGAATAGTTGGACAATTAATAATTGTGCTTTAATAATGAATGTTGAATGTGGTTTGCATTAAATTCTGTTGTGCTTGTCACGAACGGACGATCAAGTTCTGACTGTCGTGGCGATAATGTCCGGTTATATTCATACAGTTGCAACAATTTAACGCCCGTACGTTACTGCCTACCCCGCCATCCGAAAAATTTCGCGCTAATTTTGTTAAACAAAACGTAAACTGCACAGTGTAAACAATTACAGACACAAAACCATCCCCGCAGTTTGTTAAATTAAATTTAGACTATTCATTAGATTTATTTTTGCAGGGTTATGTTTACATTTCAAAGAGCTGTTTGTGAAGAGGAATTCAAGCTAACGAGAAAAAAAGCGTGCAAAATGTTGTAACACGGGGGCGAGTTTTAAAGGATTTTTATAAAGCATACAGTAAAACTTGTTCATCGCCAACGGTTCGCTCTCTCAAAAGTTGAATTTTTATTAAAAAAAAGAAACCCCCCGTGAAAACAGATGTTTCATCGAAATTGATTTTGCAAAGTTAAGATAATATGGCATTATGATTTAATTTTTCGTTCCTGCGATTTTTTCCCATTTTCGTGGAATTATTATTCGAGTAAACATTCTCGTTGGGGGAAAAAAATGAAAGAGAGAGAAAGAAACAAATCTGAAGTGGCGCATTAAAATTGCCAACTAATTAACAATGTCATCAATTTTTAAATTCTGACAAGAGGTCAGTGGCAAAAAGCTGCCGGGGGTTGCGAGTTCATTATTCATCCCATCCACTTCACATGTCATCATCATTCATTCCCCGAAACGAAAAGATCACGTTTAAAACCCAATGACCATGTGTACTGTACCGTGCAAAAAGTCGCGCTGAGTTACTGTGTCCCTGCTAATCATCGAGCTACGCACGTTAAAAGCTTTTGCGCCAAAAATCGTGAAAACCCACTCTCTGCCGGTTTCGCGGAAAAAAGCAACATCTCCTTAATAAAAAGCCAAAACTAAGAGAGTGACCAAAACAAACTCATTTGAAAAATAAAAAAATGTTTCTCTGTGCGAGAGAAGCAAGTGGCAGGATAAATAAAAGCCCGAGATGAAAACGTTCGCGGCAGCGGTGGAACGTTGTTGACATTAATTCTAAAACCTGTGCAAAAACGTGGAAGGAAAAAAGAGAAAGGAGGAAAAACGTAAGCGAGCACTGCGGCCTACCTTTGGGCGCGCAAAAATATCCAACTGTCTTCTCGGGAAGCGGCGCTAACAGGGGCGGCTGGTCACTGCAAAACAAACCTCGTGGAGTTATGAGGCGCGTGCAATCGGAATCATCGCGATCGCGTCGACTCGCACCGTATCAGTGCTCGCTATCTCAGACAAGCCGGCGCGAACTATCGACCCGGCAGCCGAAAAAGGAGCGCGGAACCCCGCACGTACATGTCACCCGAAAGAGTACCACTTGCAAACTGGAAAAACCCGAACCGGAAAGCGAAGTGGCGGCGTGTTTCCCGGTGTCGCAGTCGGACCAAGTTGAATGACACTTCGGCTATCGATCCGCGCCCGAAATCGTCGCCGACGGCCTCAGATCGATGCTGAACGCAGTGACACCCGGGCCATGCAATCAGACTGCTGTCAGGGCGAGAATTGATAAATCCGAACCGCGCACAAACACACAGCACGTGTCGCGGGCGTATCGCTCGGGCGTCCGGGTCGGACTGACATCCAGTCGGCGAATGCTTTCCGAGCTTACGAAGTACTCCGAAGCGAGTCGAAGTGGGACGTCGGCAAGCTCGGCCGTCGATTGGTCGGCTGGCTCGAGATTGAGGCACCGTCGCCCGGCGCCCCTCGCCGAATATTCTTTACACCTCGCTCTTTCGCTGTTTCTTTTTCGCCCTCCTTCTGCTGTCCGATACGCGGGAATAAGGTGTATCGTGCAACTCCAAGGCCCGATTAAGTTGTTGCACCCGCATAGCAGCTGATTCTACCTCCCTTTGTCTCTATATCCGACCTTTGTTCGAGCTTTTTTTTTGTCCTTTCGGGGTTTCTAATATTGAATATAATTTTGCAGGTTGGTGACCGGGCTTATAGGAGCGGCCAAATAGTGGAACGGTGGACTGACTTGGTTACTTGGTTTTTCAAACAACAATTTTGATTGGTCATTAGGAATTTTTTAAAAATAGATGATCGACGTTTTGAAACAACTTTGAAAAAAAAACGCGGTCATTCTTGGAATTTGAAACGTGATACGCAGGTGAGAAATTAACGGTTATTTAAACATTTAAAAAACAATGGCTTTGTTTGTTGTGAAATAAACATTTTTAAAAAACAAAAAAATTCAATATTTCCGGAATCGTCGTTTTATCGTTTGCAAGTTCTTTTATTATTTTTTACAAAGATGTTTTGTAATTACAGAGTTATAAACAAATCCACCCTCAAGGGCAAAAAAGTTGTTTTGATGCAACAATGAAATTAGAACGTTCGTTCTTGGAATTTGAAATGTGGTGTGCAGGTGAGAAATTAAATTAAGGTTATTTAAAAGTTTAACTATGTTTTTGGTATTTTTTTAAAATCAACATTTTGAAATAACAAAATATTCAATATTTTGGGAATTATAGTTTTATAATATGAAAGTTGTTTCTTATTTTTTTACGAAAATGTTTAATAATTACAGAGTTATAAACAAATCCATCCTCAAGGGCAAAAAGGATATTTTGACTCGAACAAATATTTTAACTTAGAACCAATTTGTAATGAAAAAGGAATTTAGATTCTCAGAAACAATATTCGCAAAAAACTTATAATGAAACTGAAATTTACTTTAGCAGAAACAAATATAAAATAACACATAATAATGAAAAGCAAAACTTTTTAGAAATAACATAAAACAACACAAAATTTATAAAAATTAAAAATTAAATTTTTATAACAATAATAATCTCACGAGTTTATAGTTTTTTCTGATTTAATATTGCACTTGACTGCACCATAATAACAATGAGTAATCTCTTGTTTCTATATAACAATATTTTTTAAACATTACTGTTATTAAAATGACCTATTTTCCTTTTCGTCGAATATCATTTTTCTGTCCTCGTAGTAGTTTAATAATAAAACAAAGTTAAATGTGAAAAAATCAACTGCAGTGTCAAATCAACTTTAAATTAATTCAAAAAACTGAACACCTTGCTATAAAGAAAAAATGATAAATGATAATTAAACATTTTCAGAAAACATGGTATTTGCAAATTTACAGATGTTCCTTCCGTTCGATGTCAGAAGATAAAAATTATGAAGATTTTTTTTATATTAAAAAATACAAGTCACATTTTAGTAGTCATAAAAAGAGGTTATTAATCTTGGATGTCAAGGGGATGATGACAGCGAGCCGATTTTTAGACGCCGGATAATGTGTGCGACGGTCAAGAACCGGCTGGCATCAGACTGTCATATTCCTGGGTGTGATTTCAGCTTGATTGATAATTGTGGAGAAATAATGGATGATGGCTTCGAGGGGGCATAAACGGCTGTTTAGATGCGACTCATTGTTTACGCTTTGAGTGTCAGTAAACGAGGGATTCCCGGTGCTTGTAACTAATATCACACTGGATTTGATTTTAATGACTTATTTGGAAAAGGATTGTGGGGACGATGATTCTCGAGTGATGTCAATTTAGTGAGCTTGGATACGTAACTTCAGTTTATGATCATTAAAAACTTTTTTTCTCTCTCCAATTAGTTGCTGATTGCCCTGACTGTTAATATAAAAATTGAAATATTAATTCACATATCACATATAATATTTTCACATATTGCAATTATCAATTTACACAGTTCACAATCATTTAACATATCAATTCTCCTTTTTTTGCAGTTTGTTTTCGATCACTGGAGTTTCTGCTTGACTGCCAATCATCAGTCGAAATGATATAATATCGCGACGATAAAAATTACAACCAACGTGTAAGTGCAACGCAATCACATCAAACTTCCGTCGTGAATCGGATGAATCTTCCATTCACAAATTTTATGGAATTAACCCAAGAAAGTGCAGCTGTCTTTGTTCTCAATTATGAAACTTCGCTTACCATTATTAGATTGTCTAGTTAGAACAACTTAGCATCAATGATTATCGTAACTTGACAATATTATTGTCATATTATCTCGAACATCTTTACTTATAAATTCATAGTTCCATTAACTATTACAAACGTACTCGCGTCCCTGCCAAGCGGACGAAAATGGTTTCTGTATTTCTATAGTCTCGAATTGAAAGATGGGTCTGCTTATTAATTTTGAAACTGAGATCATTTGATAAACAGAATTAGGACAATCATTCCCAGCCCTTTTCAAACTTGCCGAATCGTTTCATCGCAATTAAACACGTTCATGACATTTCAATCTCACCTAATTTACCATTTTGAATGATGGCATCACATTGAAAATGCGATGAACGTAACAAAAAAATGGAAAAAAAGAAGAAGGGGGGGGGGGGGGAAAAGGGGAATAACAATATCAATTTGTCTTTGGCACTTTGCGTCGTCCATTTGAGTTCTGTACAATTCGTTTTTCTTCGCTGCAACAAAACGCCTTTGAAATTTTTATGTTTTAATAAAATAATGGAAAAATACGCAGCAGTCTCCTGCTGCGGTTTACTGTATCTATTCGACTTCACAGTTTATGCATAAAGGTTTCATTTCAGTTGTTTCGTTGTACCAATTTTTCGTGCAGTTGTTGATGCAGCCAGTGCGGGCAGATTTATTGTTGCTGCTATTCGTCGTATGACCACATTGTTAATATTTTCTCGTCCTCGCTCTCTCTTTCTCTTTTTCATTTTTATTATTTCTGATATTTTTACGTCTGCTAATATCATTGTAACGCATCTCCCCAGTTTGGAACACATTTTTTATCGTCGTGATATCAACGTGGCTTGTATTGACTTAGCTTCGGGGTAGTTAAACGTGAAATATACAGATGAAGCAGCTAAGCTGTATAATATATTACCAACTAAAACATGCAGCTATTCGTAAATGTCTGTTTCTAAATCGTTAATTACAGCTGTTCCATTTTGCAGTTATTTTTAATGCCCCTTCATTTATCAATTTAGCCAATGCAAAACCAAAAACAGACCAGCTCTTGTCTTTTTTCTTTCTCTCTCTCTCCCTCTTGCGACTGTTTGATCGGTTTTTGTTAATGCTACCGGCAACTTAATCAAGATTCCTCGAGGATAAATAATTCACACGAGTAATACGTTTCAGATGTCAATGCGCATCACATTATCCTCATTTCGCGTATCGCTGAAGTTATTTTCAATTGAACGATTTTAATAACTGACAGAAAATGTACTCTCGGCCGGCCTCAGAGTGGCTATTAAATCGTGATGTATTTACAAGTAATTAAATTACCAAACTAACCACGTATTTGCATTCATAGAGCTAAACGTCACTCAAACAAAATGAACGCTCTCTGAAAACGATGAAGCTGAAGGCCGCAATACACAACCAGGCATATCAACAATTGCGAATCAAAAATCACCATATTTCAATAGACGTCTTCCAGCATCTCAAAGTATCACTCAGGAAACAATGTTGTGTGATAAAAATAATCAAATCAAAATTGTAAAAAACACATTGACTCGTGATGAAATATTTACAATCTATACTGTAACTGACGTGATTTATTTTACACAGGTCCAACATTTTTAACTTCATAATGACTTATTGATTTTGTATATAAAAAGGTTTGATATAATTATGTAAATTAAACGTTTGCTTTTTTTGCGTGGATAAAAAAATGTTTCTATTAGTAAGGTGTTCTAATTTATGCAATAATTGTAATAATTCATGTCAATAATGGTAATTTATTGACGTACAAAATTACGAAGGGCAGTTGGGTTAATTGTGACAAGTCTGTGTAATTGTAGCACTTGTACAAATGTAAGTTGGTTAAAATTAGAATTTACATACAAAAATAAAGATATAGATAGAAAAGAATAAAAAAAGTTTTTGGTTCAAATCAGAATGTGAGAACCTAATTTCAGTATAGTGTTATATCACGTATTACCCCTCGTGTCACAATTATCCCAACTGCCCCTATCCATATTGTGCGATAGCATTTTGTCAGTGATAGACATCAGAAGTGGACTCTTGAATGAAACAAAAAATGATTCATATCGTTTGGTTCCAGGGAAGTCGGAGAAACAAGACTGGTGTATCTTTATGAGCGCACGTATGTGTGTGGTGTTGAGTCAGCGCGACGTGAGCCGTGGACAAACTTTCGTAAAATGGGGCGAAACGATTTAGCGTGGCGAGGAAAGATGGGCAACGTTTGCCCTCGAGAGTGGCGTCGTTAAAGATGCCATCACGTACACATATTTAATGCATCAATTTATCGTCCGGCTGAGTGTCGCGTGCAAGCAACCAAGTGGAACTGTCTCGTGAGAACCAAAAAAAATTGCTTAAACGTTGATTTTCTTAATTGTTCCCTCTTCTCTTTTAGCTGAACGTTTTTGTTTCACTTTTCAGGCGAAAATTGAATCGACGTCCGACGTCCACCCCGAACGAAGCTGGCATTTTCGTTTTCCAACCACTCGGGTTCAAATCTTTTACGATAATCACACGCAGAGAGCGAGCGAGCGAGGAAAGCGGTAATTCAATATACGACAGCTCTTCTGGCGAGCTTTTCTTCGCCCAACGACATACATTTCGAATGGTTATAACGTCGGCGTTATGGCGGGCCTCCATAGGTATGCGTTGCGCGAGTATACCTTAGTTGCTCAACTGTTCGCCAACTTGGCCGTAAGTTGCGTCTGCTCGATTTTGCGAAAATTTCGCATTCCGCGTGCGGAGAAACACAACTATAAGTTTCTGCGGAGTACCCGCAGAGCGCTCAAGACAATATGCTTATTCGCGTGCTACGTTCCTTAATCTCGTCAATAACTTTTTCCTTATAGTTTCGTTATTTAACTTAAATATTATACATACCACCGCGAAGAATAATCCAAAATTTGATTTTCATGAATCTCCCCGGGATTTGAGGTTTTATTTTCGTCCAACTTTGTCGTTGCCTTTAATTTCAATGCTTTTGGGGTCTATGGGTATTTTTTATCATTCTATTTCATTCATTTTTTTCAGTCAAAAAGTTTATATTGCATTGACGAAAATCAATTCAGTCTTTCCAAGACTTATGCACAACCGGAGACGCATGCAGAAAAATAAAAGTTAGTCCTTATAAAATTTAGTTTTCAAAACTGCATCACTTAAATGCTTTTTTTTCTTTGCTTTCAGCTCCCCATCAATAGTGTGTTTGGAGTGTGCAAAATGTGAATTTTAATTTACAAAAACAGAACGGAGAGACAAATTATTCATACACTGTTTTATACAATCGACAGAACAAACAAGAAAAAAAAACTGGAGCACATTCGTTTCTTTTTCATCTTTCGAAAAACAGTTGTCTTTGACTTGCATCGTTGGCGTAGTTCAAGTACTTACCACTCGATGGCACTGTCAGAGTTGTTGATACAAATTTATGGACAATCAGTTTTGGACATATATGGGTAAGCTTATGACACTAAACCGAACTTTAGTTGTATACATAATCTATAGATGCAAGCAAAATCAGACTTTATTTGTATTGGCCCAGTGGCAGGTGCTGGCACGTGTGCGTGCAGGGGTAAAGTTACGTGCCGTGTGTATCGATAGGATGCGGTTTGACTCTCTAACATGGGATACCATGGCATTATTACCCAGAGCTGTGTTGCGGTGGCAGAGCAAGCGCGTAAAACCTTCGCGCTATCCGTTCTCTTCGGCTCGAATCAAGCTCGGGCTGGTCGTTTGATTTCTATTCCCTTCCTGAATCGATGTCGCTTGCATCCGAAATAACAAGTACTCCACGAGATGAAAGTTGTATGGGTGAACGTTCGCGCTCGAAGCTGCCATCCACATCGCCGCGTCTCAATCGTTGCATTTGCATAAGTCATCTTCAATTCCTTCGTGACATTTGTTTTTGCATCGAAAACTTTTTGACTTCCCGACGTCTTGCTGTGCGATTCGTTTTAATTTTCATGCGGTTTTTTTTCTCTCTCTCTCAAACTCAGAAATTCCAATTTTGCAATTTCGCAATTTTGGTATAGAACGACTTTGATCGATAATTGAAAACATGTTATAAAGACGAGGAAAAATAATGATCGTTTGGAAAATTAATTGGCATTTCTGGTTGTTAATCACAAGAAGAGTCATTGTTACACGTATCTGTAATAATGTTGTACTAAAAGTGCAGATAATTTCGTGTTAAAAGTGCAAATTAGGATCTCTAGCGAATAAACTAACCGTTCAACCACATGTTGTGAAGTAAACTCGAAATACCACTCAAAACAGTAATTAGGTCAGCACTATCACTTGATCACTAATTTATCAATAAAAAATCGGTAACCATGGAAATAACGTGATTTGTCCTGGTTTTAGTCCGGAATTAATTTGTACGAGGAAAAAAAATATTTTTTTAAATAAATAATGATACGATAATAATGATAATGCTGGCGGATTCGTTGTATCTGATTTAACGAATTCGAAATGAAAGAAAAATTGAAAACGCGTGTTGGCACAAGATGATCAGTAACATGCTCAACTACCGTTACCTGCAAATATTGATTGTTAGCTCAAACAAAAGTTTCAACATGGAAATAATACCACCTAAGCCTTTTCAGTTGAATTCAAGAGCCTTCACTCCACTCGCTGAAGTTCATCCAAGTGTTCAAATTTCAATGTCTAATAATATAAAAATTTTATTCATATCACTTTTTTTTACTGCAATGAAAAAGAATGGATGAAACGAATTGGAACGTCAATTTATTGGTTTTTATCATTGCAGGACGACACTTTTTCAAGGGCCAGTTATGGTGTACATTGAACAACCAATTCAAAACGGATATTTTTCCTCCAAGAGCGGATTTCCAAAAATCACAAAACTTCACCTACAATCTCGATCAAAGTGGACGTATATCTGACACATGGAAACGTATATGAAAAAAATAAGGTACGTATAGGCAGTACCATATGCGAAATATATGCATCTAACATATATACGTGACATATGTTTGGACACGTCCTCTGCTGCCACTGCAAAAAGTGGAATAGTTGACTTCACACGGTTCCATGTCAAGAGTCTACGGGTTTATCGATTCTGATGCCCAAACCGCGACCTACATCTTCGATATTTCAATTTATAACAGCTTCGAGAATGAATTGTGGCTCGGCACTCTGGCTGTACAATCGTTTTTACAAATGTTTTCAAGATCCAGGTCAAAATGTGTAAGGACAATTTATTATTTTGTTTCGCAATTTCATTCTGTTCTCAGCTTGTTCAAGAGTTTCATTGGTTTTTGTAATTTCAATCAATTATTCATTTTATCTTCGAATTGTTTCATATTGGACGTCAGTTTTTCATCATATTTAAAAGTACAAAACAGAGTATAGGCAATGTTTGAAAAAGGACAGTGCAAAAGATAATGCAAGATTGAAGCTTTTGATATAATATAGCAAATTTAATGCTCGGATTTTAAAATTGCATTCGGCAAAGGCTAATCGTTTACTTCAAAGAAAATAGCCCATCTGTTCTTGGTTGGTGGTCCCTTCAAAGTGCAACTAAAGAGATGAACTGCATCTGATAGAATTGATTTTTGGTAACGTCATGTTCCAAGTTATCGTATATACAAATCTGAACGCAATTATACGTTTTTTTTTATATTTCAAAAAGGCTATCAAGTTATAATCACGTCAGAAAGATTCATCAGCAGATGGCTGGCTGAAATTAAGATATTTCAAGATTGCCTCGTTTTAGTAATCTTTGACAAGGCATTTTGTGTAAAAATGTTAAACAAAAAACACAACATCTGCATATTTAGCTCGTAAACGTAGCTGTTTAGTTTAATCTAGGATGTGTTAGCTTTATCAGTTTGGCGATGCTAATTTTATTTATCTTACTCGTTCTTGTAATCAGGAAAAAGAAAAGTTTATCAATTATTGTAATATATATCCGGTTTACTGGTAACGTGAATTATAGCAGTATTTGTATCAGTGGTATTTGCGGCGGTTAGTGTTACGACTTGTATTAATGGCCTTGATAAATATCTGCTAACTGACATTGTAATGTACGACATTCGCTAATACCTCTTCTATCTGATGAAATTTCATCTAAAATTAATTTCGAATCAAAATGATAAGAGAATTATTTTCGTCCAAAGATTTTTTTCACGTACAATTGTGTCTTTGATTAGTGCAGGCAAATTTTTCGTCTACAGTTGTTATGAATATTGTGTATGTCTTAAGGGCAATTAATTAATTAGCACTATCGATTGTAATGTCCAAGTTTTGTCGTCGATCAATCCGTTCTAATATTATTTTCAATCGCATGGCATGTAGATGTAATTAATTAGTCATCATACGTATAATTAGGAGATGAATCAGACAGATGGTAAATAAATGATAAAAATTAATGAAAAATTGCTTAAAAAATTGTAACTGTCCCCAGTGAATTATTCACAATCACACAGACGTTATTTATATTTAATAATTACATTAGTTCAATTAGCAAGAGCTTTCTGACAGATATTTATTTATAAAACTATAATCTTCTCATATATAAATCATCTCAAATTCAGTTTATTAATATAAATTGAACCCTTACACGAAGGTCCTTGATGAAACATCACAAACGTTTCGTCGTTTAAAAATGAATAATTTATGAAAATTCCAAATTTAATCATCCAAAAGTATCAAAACAATGTTTCCTTTCGTTTTCACAAGTCAAATAAATATGACAATGATCTTGTTTGAAAAATCAAGTCGTTTGTGGGGGTGTGTGGACACAAAAAATGGTAGCCCTGGAAGGTGCTGTATTACGACGCCAATTTCATCTCGACACGTAACATTTCATCCAGAATTAGCATATTGCTTCAAAAAAAAACGAGTGTTTTACCGCCTCTCGCTCATTTACATATAAGGAGTGTCATAATTGTACGTATGATTCGGTAATTTCTGTTCACCCCGTAGGTACGCGCAGACATGTGCACTCGCAGAGAACAGCCTTGCTGCAGATCCTTCCCAAGGGATGCATTATACATGTGCCAGGGTCGCTCTCTCGCTGCCCCAGCGTAAGAGCCTGTCGGCGTCCCCCATCGGACCGAACCAGACTCTTCCACCTTCCAAGCCGGACCCTTCGATCGACAATTGATAAATAACGTCGCAACACCTGAGAGATGGCGCGCCCGTAATTCTGGCGGATTGTCAACCGGGAATCCGCCACTTGGAATTTGTTTTGCTTTTTTTCTCGGCGGGTTCCGAAATCCCTCTTATGAGGCCGGGAGAGAAAGTGCGGCGCAGGGAATAAAGACTTCTGAAAAGTGAAATAACTTTTGTTACGTCGTTTCGAAAAGGGGAGAGGCGCCTCTTAATAGGATTACCGTTTTAGCGCCAACTTTTTCAATCGCCGCCGAAATGAAATGTAGAAAAAGGTACGAAGGGGGAGAGTAGAGGGGGGAGGGAAGAGGTTAATACAATTTTCGCCGTCAACTCTCGTTTATATTCCATGAATAACAAATTCATGTAATGCGCCGGAGTATAACATATGATTGAAGGCACAAGTATGAGAATGATAAATTCCATTGGGGTCGCACGAAAATTCATGAGATTCAACGGATTACACATGTTTGTGTCCAACGTCGGAGAACCGCGGGGCGCGCGGCACTGCAAATGACATTTATTCCTCCCGGATAAAACAATCTCGGGCGCCTCTCTTTTTGCATACCTGTTCGACTTTTTGGTCCATTCAAAATCGCAGCTTCCCCGCTTCGGGCGTCTAAAATTGTCTAATTCTGGTCTTCAGATCCAATTAAAATCTCGGCAAATTAATTTCCACGTTCTTTCGCCGTCTCTTTCTATCTTTTCATTGAATTCTCAAGGTACCGAAGATCGGGGCTTTCCAAGCTCTGAGAGATGAATATGCGATCTCACACAATAGCCTCCATTGCAGCGGCGCCTAATTGCTTTAATCGTTCGAGTATCTTGCACGATCTCCTTCTGCTCATTACGTACAACATATACAGGTTTTAGATGGCAGCCGCAAAGAGGCCGTAAGATAATCGACGGCTGATACCAGAAAAGCATTACTCAAAGCGACGTATGAGAGTCATTTTCTACTGCAGCGTATCTTCGACACAGTGTACACTTATCGCGCAGTATTATCGATCCCGGGGTGAGTTACTGCTGGCGCGTGCCAGGATCCGAGTTCCCGAGAACGCCGACCCTGTAATATTCGTTTAATTTATCGTCCTAATAAGTTATTCATTGAGACGGGCTTTTCAAGAAATCGAACGTCGCAAATTGTTCGCCCACTTTGATTCGCGGTTAAAAAAACAATATTGACGCCCAGCGTTTTCTAGTTTCCCCCTGAACTGTGTCATTCCCAAGTCCACGAGAGATTTATGTTGGCAGGCAAATGAGCACCGACAATGACATCATCAGTTTAATCCGGCATTTGTATTTTCGTTTCCCCCAACTTCTTAGTGCTGCGCCAATGATTATATTTATCTCCGCACCTCGCGGTTGCGTAATCTTATTATAGTGCAGTTTTCATCAAACTCGACATCGTGAAATCAGAAAATGATTCTGTTCCCCCTTTTTGTTTGTTTGTTTTTTTTTACATTTATCACGTGAATGATTTCTTGTGAATTGAAATAACTTTTGGGACAGAAATTAGAAAATAAAATAAATTGGTAAATGTGCTCGATGCAACAGGATTGAAACTGAGAGAAAAAATTTTTAATTAATAGTTTGAATTAAAAAATTATTGTTCAAATTTTTCTGAATCAACATATCGTGAAAAGTTTTATGCTTCTTAAGTTTTTTATTTTTTCGCTTTAACATGAATAATTTTCACAATTAATGTGTGCTCTAAGTTTCTATAATTTGTCACAAACTAAAAACGCAGTTATTATGAGAGTTTGTGCCAATGAGTTTTTTTTTTCTATGGCTCAGTCAGACTCAAATATTATATGTGTGGACTACTAGTTTTTTTTTTTTTTCAGGAAACAACTATTTTTTAATCTTCAATATTTTTCTCATTAGCCTGGATGCCCATGCTTTTATACTTGATGAATGAAATTCACATTCATGTGAATTCCATTTTTGGAACTTTCGACAAAGTTCAAAATTTATCAAAAAATAACATCAAAGTCGTTAATTAGTAACGAAAAATTAAATCTTGAGTTAGTTGAATTAAGAATGTAAATAATTGTTTGAAAGCATCCTTTTATGCGACGAATTAAAGGATATGTTTATACTTGTTTAATCATTGTTACAAGTTTCAGGCCAACAAACAGAGTCAAGGTGTTTCACACGGAGCATAAATTCCTCTTCGAAATTTGCCTGCTAATAAGTTCCTCGGTGGAAGGAAAGACAATTCAATTGGGAATTAGTCTCTCGTTAACAAAGTTTATCAGCTGCTCTCGCACCAAGAAGCTCCCAAGCCGGCTTTATTTATGGCGACTGTACATGAAATGTGCGTTAGGACTATCAGCCGAAGATATACAAGTTGGAAAAGTGTCGCGGGCGCGAAAATATTCAAAACACCATAAAAGTACACGAGAACATTATCCGACGGCGGCTTGCGTCCCCCCGGCAAGCCGTTAACACCTGCTAGATCTCTTGTAGAAGGAAAACGCGGAAGGTAGCAGGATGAGACCTCGTTGAAACGACATATACATCGTAGTTAGGGATTAAACCCGGGATAAGATCTGGATACACACTCGCAAGCCCCGGCGTCGACTCGAAATCTGCTTTATTATTAAGTGGGCCCCCCTGGAACACGCCGCTTTCCCTCTGAATAATCAACAGAGCTGATCTGTGAAAAATGATCGTCGTCAATAAACGTTATATGTTATAAACAAAAGTCGAGCCGATTTTCCATAATCGGTTGGGCGCGCGTGTTGTCGAAGGAATTACGATCAAGCCGATGTTGGCGCGATATTAATTCCATGGGCTTTCGGTACAACCCTAATTTAATTTTCGCCGAGGGGACCATTTTAAATATTCTTTGTCACGGAAATAATTTAATAATTAAGAGCCGAGTATCGCAAACTGACGCCAAAGGATCAGGCTTGATAGAGCATTTCTATTCTGCGCGCTCAAATTAAGCGATAAATGACATCCACCAGAGTCAAATTACTTAATCATTCTTGCATAAAATTTCGGTTCGAACGAGCTGCTGGCTTCAGCCTCGTTTCTGCAATATTAAATCGGAGAAAAACACACGGCAGAATGACAATCGCTGACAGAAGCGGGATTTTTATTTTAACTTTAATCGAATGCTGAATCGGATGAAACTGATTCGTCCAACGCTAAAAACATAATTTCACAAAACTTACGATTAATTAATTTGTTTCGATAAAATGTGAATAATAAACAAATGCACGCGAATCATTTGACGGTACGTATATCAAAAGGTCGCGATTGTCATTTGTTCAAATTAATGAAATGCTTCCGTTATTATTATAAATAAATTACTTCAAAATGAATTAACAATCAAACAGGCTCATATAATTTCGACGGTGAATTTTTCTCTGACTTCTATTATGGAAATTTAATTAAATGTAATATTCATGTAATTGAAATCGCGCTTCAATAAGTAGAATCGATTTTTGTGATTTGAATTACACTTTATTTCCATTTTTATAAAAAAAAACAAGTTCCATATTCCAAAAAAAAAAAAAATTAGAGCGACGCGGATTTTTTTCGTTTTGCATGAAATTTAAAACAGAACGCAAAAGTTGGGAGGGAAAAAGTGAGCAAAAGTGTACACCCAGCTCTTGTCCAAAAGTAGTTAAGGATTTAAGAATATAAGTTTGCCTTATTCCTATATGATCTCTCTTTTATCCGTGTGTTTCCTCCTCTCGTTATGTAATATTTTTCGAATTTCAAAGCTCAGAAATTGGGTTCGTCCAAACATGTATTGTTTTCACGCTCAATTAATTCTTAATAAAACATTATCCCCCGCGCAGAGCGAGCTTTGTTGCTGGAAGACGCCGGAAAGGAATATTGATTACCGGGCGCGCAAAATAATTTTCCAGCTCCGCGATAGAAAAATCGGCCCGAATGTTTTCCCAATGTAGATCTCTCGCTCTTTTCAAATCATATCTTTTTGGCCCATTACCTCCCTCTGTCATCTCAAGACGTCTTTAAATCTCGCAACCCGGGAAACTTTTATCAGAAAATTTTCCTTTTTCGCGTGCAGTTTCTGAAATGTACGCTTTAATGTGACTAGCTATTACCATTTCCTCTTTTACGGTATACAGTAAAAGAGCAGCGCGGGCAATTAAATAGTTAGACGAAAGAGGACATCCGACGGGTGTACTTAACGATTAGAACACGAGAAAAAAAAGGAACTACTTGTACAACGTGTCACTTTTTCCTCTAATTTTCTCGGAGTTATGCAAATGACAATGGGAATATATCATTGTAATATTGCTTCGCCGGTTTTAAGTGCCTGCAATTAATTTGATTACTTCGCTGTTAAAGTTTCGTTAGAATTGTAAACGTGTTAATAAAAACTTCTACAGTTGTACTGAGAATGATTAATACATGACGATTCGCTCGTCGAGAATAAAACGAGTAATCGCATTGCAATCGGACGAACGTCGAAAAAAAATTTCGTACACTAATTTTTATGCAATAAGATTTAGAGTTGAGNGAAAAAAAAGGGATCTTTCATCTGTGCTGCAGAGGGATAAGTTTCTGCGTTATGATAGGGTTCCAAGCCACAATCAGAATAAGTTGCACGGGGAAGACGCGGAGAAACCCGATAACGTAGCAATGTTGCATCAGACTTATTGGATTACGAATATTGAATTGCAACAATCGTCGTGTAATAACTAATTCATCGTTTCTTTTGTATCATTATAGTCCTGTCATTCAATGCCTGATTTAGTTCCAAATGCCACGAATCAAGCATGTGTAACTGACGTTTCAACATAATACTAACCCTAATCGAAATTTTAAAACTGATTCAATGAACCAGACTTGAACGTTAGAACAGAAACGACCTTTTTTTATCAACCTATTTTAATATTAATATTTTATTATTTTGTTTCTGAAATCGAAAAGCCAGTTTCATCAAACTTGTTACAACAAATTATTTTACAGTTCTCCATACCCATTGTAAATTTTTAGGTTATTGAAATTATAAAATGATCAATAATTAACAAAAAGTTTCCAGTTAGTGATTCGCAATACAAACTGACCAAAAATGACGTTTTAATTAAAATTAGTTTTCGGTTCTTTGAATCATGTGGATGTAATATTAATCAATATTATAATCTGTATTTTAGTAGTAACAAAAAATGTCATGTGATGTACAATTTTTTGATCAAAATATTGATTGTGTGTATCTTTTAGGAACAACACGCCAGTCTGATGTGGAACCACCCTACTTGCATCATCCCGCCACAAGTGCAAGTGCGGATCGTATTACTGTTGTCTACAGAAGGAACGACACAAATAAAAGTGCTCCTCAAGCGCACCCCAAGCGAGGTTCATTAGTAAACTAAAGCATCCGCACATGCTGTAAGAGGTTTTTTTGTACTTTCGAAGATCATTCTTTTATAATTTCCCCACCAAATTTGCAACCTTCATCGTGTTTTAATAACGACTAATCAAATTTTACCATTCTGAATTTCAGTATTCAATTTGTATATTTTTATTTTTCTTTTCAGGGTGTAACAAAGGTGTATGAGAACAAATACAGCAATTGACGCGATTAGGAATTTATAAATTTGGATCAATCAGATGACTATTTGGCTGATGTTTTGACGATTGTGACAGTATATCCAGGATGATTTCGATGGCCACTAGAAGGTAAGATAAAACAAATTTTAAACAAACTCATACCCAAAACAGTCCAAAATATGTAACAATACTATCATATTTTAAAAAAATGTACGTTTTCCTCTAGACAATTTGGAGTATTTTTTTGTACTAATGTTCGTTCAAAGTTAAACATTGCAGATCAACCTGTAATGCATTTTTTAGCAAAATGATTTGTTTCAGTTTACAACCGGTTTAATTCTGTTACGAACGCGATAAGCGAGAAAAAGCATGTTTCGTCTCTAATGATCCTATTAATAAACATCAAATACGTGCTCGGCATCGTTGCCCAAAATTCTCTGCTAGCTTGGTCCTTATTTTCACGTGGTCGACGATTCTCTTAATTCTTCATGACATCAAATTGTACACTCCGCACTTGCCCTGATAGATTTCCCTACAAAAGTATATTCGGGGGCATCAGGTGGATCATCCGAAGGAGACGAGGCAACTGAAAGGAAAAAGACTGACGGTCTTCTAGAACCGCGGTAAATTACTGATTACGACACCAACCCTCATTCCATTTTCTGTTTCCACCATCGTTGCAATTACAATTTAAACGCAGCATCGCGCCGACATTAGCTCTCTTCTGTTTTTATCTCCCTCTGTATATTCATTTCTCTTTCTCTCTCTCTTTCTTTCTCTCTTGTGCCGTCTCCCCTTTGGACCCCCGGATAATTTAAACGCAATTTTCTCTCGTTTCACTTTATTTCGCATTTGTGTTTTAATTCCGCGTCGCTCATTACGTGCTCGCGTGATCATCAACGAAAAGCCGATGACGTCGATGTCGAAGTTATACAAGCTGTAAAAATTATAATATTGGGAATAACGAAAAAAAAAAANAAAAAACATTCTCTAAAGACGAAAGGAAAATATGAAGCACGTAAGAAGCGAGGACGAAGATGAGGGTGGAAACTCACACGCGACATGGTGTCGTTTGTAGTTTTATAAATCATACGATAAATGAGCTGGTATTACGCGTGATTATGAGCATGTGGTGTACATGCGTGACTTGCGTGATAGAAAAGCCGAGTTTTTTTTTCCTTTCCCCATTTTTTCTTCCTCTAAAAAAAGATGTTGGTAGTATAATGGGGGTTCGATATTTTATGTCAAATTACTCCTGCTTATTAAACAATTTTCACTTCGACATGAGCACGTTTGGTGAAAAATAATGGAAATAGAAAAATTGTGTGCAATAGAAAATGAAATGTTGTCGAACCAATTGTGCACAAAATTGTTGACAAGTTGGCGCGTGCAAATATGAGTAATGATACAAATTGGAATTCAAATTGTAAACTTTCATTTGGATTGAAAAGTTATCAGGTTATTTTGTACACTCGAAGTGACTTTTTTGTTTCGACTTGGAAGATACGAATAGAAAAGCTCATTGGCTATGACATCATGAATATATTCTTGCGTTTAGGTTTTCTTTGTGTTCCTGGTTTTCCCCTTGATTTGCGAGATTCCTCTCCGAGTGAGATTTTGTCGAGGAAAAGTCGCAAATTCTTGTATAAAGTTTGCATGCTGACTCACGTTTTATTCTCTTTTGATGCTCGCGCCCTTTCTTTTCAGAAAGTCCTTTTTTTCTCTCTCTCTCTGCTAACACTCCGTTGTGTACTCCACTTCGAATTTATTTCATTCGTCAAATGCGCATACTTTTAACGATTATTTATTTCCCGCGTCAGCCTCTATCTCGGGACACAAAATGAGCCACGTTTCATAAACTTTAATCTCGACCCGAAAAAATCTTTTGACTTTTCATACATCATCCGCTGCCAAATGAGACCGTGCAAAAAACATAATTTCCCAAGAAGCGAAAGAACAAATGTCAAACAAACATTGTGATTAGAGAGACACAAGGGATCTCGGAATAAACAAGTGTGCCACTATCTATTGTGCCAGATTCCCTCGTGATGAAACCAGAAAATCATTATGATTCTTTGAATAATAATAGGAAACGTTAAAAAAAAATTTTTTTGTGTATCCAACAGTTGTATACAATTTGTTATTCATAACAATGTACATTAACTTAATTTTTTTTCTTTTTTTTTAAATTATAAACTATCAATGTTTTATTTAAGTAATTCATATTTTACCCAAAATATAAAAATGTTTGAAAATTGAATTAAATAAAAATTTGTTATTCAATTTATATTGATATTATTGTCATATTGCAAATTATCTGGAGAAATTCAATTTTTCTTAACATGTGACAAATCAAAACAATATTCAGAATATAAAAACAAATTGAATATAACATCTTGAGAATGTATAACAAATTTTAATATAATGCAAAAATTAAGTCATTTTTAACTCAAGGATGAAATTATGAAACATTTTGACAATATTTGAGAAATTGTTTCTTATAGAAATTAATTCAATTTGTTTTCACTTTTATTTTTAATTGCTGGATTGCTCTTTATAATAAAATATTATAAACTGCTGTCGTTCTGTCAAAAATTTTTTTTATATTTTACACAGGTCAGAGCACCAATTTAATTTTTCAGAAAAAGTGAAATAAAATTAAAAGAAACATAGAATTTTTTTTTCAAATGATTCCAACAAAAATTGCTCTTCAAATAATGACAAACATCAAAATCATAATCGTATATTTAGCGAGTTGAACATTCGCTCGTTTTTTTCCTTTCTTTCTCATTTTTCAAACGATAGAATAATGATACACTTGACAACGCTATTGATACATTTATATCGCTCTGATAATAAAAAAATGGGGAGATGGCAAAGAAAACGCAAATTCGCCAAAGCCTCGCTCAGGGCGTCCCGAATATCGTCATCTGCATGAGTCTTTTATCCCGGTGCTTTTCGTGCCCGCGGCCTTTCCCTTCGGCCCCTCACTTTTCGATGTCGGCAAGACCAAAGGAGAAGCAAAAGAGATAGCGACAGACCTGGATATCAAGAGAAGACCCGGGCCAGGTACGAGGGCTTTTTGAAAAATGGTTCTAATAGAAAGGACGCCTCGTATATTATGACCCATTGTACGTCCACCCCTTGCACTTGCGAACCCTTTACGTCGCGACTACTTACATCGCAAAGAAACCGTTCGAAAACCGGTCTGCACGCATCCTCGTTTTCACATACACCAAATGGTGTAACCATTTGTGAAATTTTCTTGATATTGTTCGAAAAGAGAAATGACCTGCATGATATGCTGACTGGAAATATATCGGATAAATATTTCTCTTTCTAGTAACACTTGTGCCAACATCCGAATGAAATTCCCAATTTAAGGCTCCACTTTTTCTCACTCAGATATCGATATTGTAAAATCGTAATTTATTACAATTCTCTCAAAAATAAAACAAACTTTTTCACGATTTTTCATTACATAAATGTTTTATGAGGGAGTTTACTTTTTTCCCCAGTTGAAATAAGCTTAGCCGTTGAAATTGACTTGAAAATCTCAAATTTTCAAAGTTCCATAATCAGAAGGAACTTTAAAATAAAAATTACAAATTCAGGGTGGAGAAAAAAAGCATGGATCAAGGAAAGATGAATAGTCGATCTTTCTGCATGTATTATGCATTTTCAATCTTTGATTATTGGTTTTTTATGACGGCCATTAATAACCTGCGCATAAATATTTTCTGTTTAATAACCAAAATCCTCAGAGCATTTTTCACATTTTATGGATCTCCGCACCGATTCGCAATCCCACCTTAGCAATAAATGATTCGATCCTATACATTACCGCCTCCATATCGATACATCGGTCTCCCTTACCGCAATGCGGGGAATAAATTTTGGTCACTGCACAGGCTCCCCGGTTGTGAGAGAGCAACCCACACCGACGGTATCGGATTAAGTCGATGAACGAATCGCGAAATAAGCGTATCTCGAACCCCAAATACGCCCCCCCCCCTTACGTTCAAATGGAAATCAATTCCTTTGGAGTGGTCCCTGACGGGATGTGTCGGCCCAGCCAATTCCCATATCGAGAGGGTTTTTTTTTTTTTTTTTTTTCAAACGAAATAAGGACCGACGCCAGTCTGTAAACTAGGCTGACGAATGCTGCGAATCTCCTCCAATACAGTCGTTTACATGATAAGAGAGGATGCAGAAAAATTATGGCCGCTGTCATGCCTAAAAGAGTAATGGAATTACGCTCCTCCACGTAGCAAGTGTCAGAGAAATGCACAAGACACGTGTCTTTTGTTTCCTTTTTTCTTTTTTTCTTCTTTTTGGCTTTTTTTCGTGTTTTTGCTCTCTTTCCTCTGGAACTCCTCTTTTTTTATACTTCTTTCTCGTGCCAGTTAAAATATTTTAGAGAAAAAATACATGACGGATAAAGATTGTAGCTACGAATGCAAGAGCTAAGTAATGAGCTGAGATAAAGCGAGGAAACGCGTACACTTTTTCCCGCGCAATGGGAGGTCATAAATGTGTGGAGTTGCGAATCATTTTTCACCCTTTTTTATACGTGCTTCTTCGGCTGATTCTTTTTTATACTTCCCTTTTTCCTTTTTCTTTTTTTTTTTTTTTTTTTTTTTGTTTAAGTAAATGAACAAATGTGAAAATTTGTTATCTTGAAATCTCAACGCGCGGTTTAAGAAATTACTCGAGCTTTGTAGCACTACTTGAGCGATATGTT
>JAAMPD010001159.1:0-28779 GCA_025266255.1 Trissolcus basalis | reverse complement strand
GCATTTTTTCGCATCTCTTGACATTGTTAGCTGTATCTTTTGTTCAATTAGTAGATATTAAAAATCTGTTCTGTACAGTTTTTACTCCTCTAAATGACGAATAAAATGGCATCGGTAAAAAAAAAATTGGTCAAAATTTGGACGCCCAGAAGCATTTTGAAAAACGACGGTTTTCGAAAAATGTCATTGTTAATTAACAACAAACAATAAACAATTTTTGGATTTTTGAAGCAGATTACTGATAAGAGGTGTAAAAATTCATCAAAATCCAAAAAAATCAAAGTAATTTATAAAAAATTAACTAAAATAGCCATTTCGCTTGCCAGTCCCCTTAAATAGATACAACAAATATGAAAAAATGTTATGAATGCTCAGCTCAATAATATAATGTTATTTTTATTACAGAAATGTAACAAAGTTATTGGATACGATTCCGCCTCTGAAATCGAAGAAGCTGAAATGATGTGCGAGATAAATGGAATAAAAAATGCGTCATTTGTGACTGGCAATCCTGCTGCTGTTTTGGCAACGATTGCAAAATACGTCACAGCAACTAAAGCAACTGCGATTGTTAACGCAAACACCAACATAGCACGAAGTAATTTTTATTTGCAATGATTGAAGTGAATTAACAATATTATTGAAATTTTATATTAAATTATAAAATTAATTATTTTGTGTTGCAGCTTTGGAAGTGATGACCGGTTTGCGTAGAATCAACTCCATTCGACGTCTCGTGATGGTTACAACATTGACTAAACAGTCGGTACGATCGATACTGGAACTATCTCGTCCGCCTAAGCGTCCACCACCGCAAGCACATCTTGGCAACCCTTTCATCCCTGTCAGAGCTTTTATTGTTGACACACTCCCATATGGGCCTGATTATGAGATCGCAATTCTCATGGAACGTCGGATGATGCAAACTATTCTTGCACCGATTCCGCCTCAATTGTTAGAGAAAGAAAAATCTGACAAGGGTGATAAAACAAAAACCGCTGACAAACCAAAAACAGTTGACAAACCAAAACCAGTTGATAGACCAAAATCGGTTGACAGACTAAAGTCGGTTGACAGACCAAAATCGGTCGACCGATCAAAACAGAGTGGAACGAATACTAATGCTCCCGCAACGGTTACTATTTCCAGCCCCTCGCATGGTTCTACAAAAGATGGATCCTCAAAAGACAAAATCTCATCAACTCCTGCAAAAGTTGATAAACCCTCCGCTACTTCTACGCCAGCCAGAACACTCAAATCAGCTGTTCAGAACAAATCATTTTCCGCATCTAAAAATCAGAATTATCAAAACAAGTTCATGTCAAGGAAGAGTTTCACTCCAACGTTCAATAAGAAACGCTCGTTTCATCAATACGAGAAGAATCAATCTTATACCCCACATTCTCAGCCGTTTAAAAAGTCATTCAACGATTCATTCAATTCGTACAAAAACAAGAGACCCTATGATAAGTTCAACAGCTCCGCGGACAAGATTGCTCCTAAGAAGTTTAAACCCTGGCAATCGGACAACAATCGTTTCGACTACAATTCCAGGGACAAACATCAAAATTCGTCCTTCCGAGAAAAGGAGCGTAGTCCAATCAGGCGTAAACGAGAATGGCAAAATGACTCGAGCGTGGTGGTGAATCCGATGCATGAAAAAAAATGCGCGAAGATACGATCAGATCCCCGAATCAAGATTTACGTCAACAGCTGTCAGGGCGTCGTGAGAACACTGATATCGTGCAAAAAGTGAAAGAACAAGCGCATCTGGTGGAGATGGCGAAAGAAAAAATCACTCATAACAGTAGCAACATCGACGTAAATACGGCCAAACAGTTGCAAAGTATGTTGAGCATGGTGCTAGAAGAGACAAATAAGTTGCAGAGTCAGCTGCCTCACTCGGTCTGGGACAGAATTGAACCAGCACCGCAAAATAAGATCGAGCCAGAAGGTCCGTCAAATATGAAAAATCGTTTTGTACAGGAGAGCTCGGATGAGATTCGTATTATAACTCCTAATAACCAATATGGATCTGCGGACAAGGTATGAGTTTTAATACTGATGTTTTCATTTTTATTTATGACTTAGTTTTGAAAACTAATTAAATTATAAATATTTCAGAGTAACAATTCACGAGGCAGAAACCGACAAAGTGGTTCGAATTATGATCGCCCGATGCATGGCTTACAGTCTGGATACCGAAAACCAGACATGCCAATTGAACAGTCGATACCGCGTCCAGTTTCACCGCCACGACATCGCGCTCTGTCTCCAATATCGAGACGATCTCCGCCACGTCCGGTTCCTGTAAGTTCATTTTAACTTATTTTGTTATCTTCAAACTTAAACATTCAGAATGAATTTACAAATTATATTTAACAAACTGTTATTCAAAAAATCGTAAATTTGTTTAAGTAATATGTTCAGTGATAAGTAATCAGAAAATTATACACTACAGAAAAGTACGAAGTTATGTACCAACAAAAATCAAATTCGCTTGGTTGTTTTGTGTTCTTTTTTTATTACAAGGTACTTCTGAAGGTAATCTTACACTTTCTTTTACGGTTCGTGTTAAGATCCGAGTAATCAAAACTTTATAATCACATGCCAAATCTATTTTGAGCCGTTATAAAGATCGATTGAATGCGGCAGAAGGAAAAAATAGCACTGCGTATGAATCATTTGATTTGATAATTATAAGGGGAAGGAAAAAAATGAACGGATTTATCATGAGATTTGATAGATCACTTTTTAAGCATGGATTGAATTCAAATTGGGTGAATGTAATAAATCTTTGAATTTATAGCCACCTCGGGGTATGTCGCCAATGCGCAAAACATCGCCGTACCGTGGCAGGCCGATATCTCCAAGCTTCCGATCACATGCATCACCACCAGTCGGCCACCAGCAAGGAGCTATCGATTGCCCCCGACCACGTATAACTTCGGCTGCATCTCCTGGTCGCTCGATGAGGAGGTCTTATAACTCGCCGCCGCGGCGCAACGATGACCGTTTCAACCGCGACCATCACCCGCAGACACAATCGCGTTTTTCACTCGACGATCGGCAGTCGATGCAGATGACTCGGACCAACTCGCCGGTTAAGCAGCATCAGCAACAACATCAACAGCATCAACAGCAACATCAACAACAACATCAACAACAACATCAGCAGCAACAACAACAGCAACAACGTCGCGCAAACTCACCTACTCGTTTCATCGACGAGTGGGACATCCCAACCAGAGGTGCTGTGGAACAGAACTTGCGTCCAGCTGACAGTGCGTTGTCCCGACCAATGGACACTCGAGAGCGTTGGTCAAACGCCAGCCGCGAGCTCAACAAGTCCTGGCAACAGCAAAAGCAACAGCAACTGCAACCGCAGAAGCCCGCTGTTGATGACAGATTTGGAATGAAACACCTAGCTTCTAAAGACGAAGGCAACTGGGAAATCATGGGCAGATCCCAAAATTTAACTGGCACGTCAAATCAGAATCTGCCGAACTTGATGAGCGTACCTTGGCGCAATCCCATGACTGAGGATCGCAATCGCATGAATATTGGTGACGATCTCAAGAAGAATTTTTCGACCGGTATAGAAACACCGAGAAACTTAAATAATACCAGGTAAGAAATCTAATTTATAAATAAAAATATATCTTATTTAATATTTGATAAATGCGATTCAGAATTGATTCGGTTTTCAAAATAGTTTATAAAGATTGAAATTGTTTTATTAGAAAATACTTTTTTGTGACAGGGTCATTCAGGGTAATTGAGACATGTGGGGTAACAGACCACAGTGTGGAAATAGAGTCCACATTTACATTGCATACATACAAAATATTTTTTCTTGATCTGTTGATTATTTCACGATACAATTTTAATTTATATACAGTTACCCCTTGAAGTAAAAATTCAATTTACACTTTAAATGCTTTGAATGAATTACATAAATTACTTTACTGGAGTATCTTCGTTGAAAATCTGAAAATTTAATTTTAAGTTTTAATAATTTAAAGAATTTATAAAAATCAATTTGTTAGAAATTCATTTTTTAGATCTGAATTAAATTTGCCTTTGTATGTAAAAAAATTCATCATTTTACTCTGATAAATATGAAACAGTTAGGTCAGTTGATATCAAACGATTTATATCCAAAACTGATTGATTGAATAAATTATTGAATCTTAAACGTTTGCATACGCAAATTATACTGTTTGCCTGAAACACTCGAGACGGCTATATTTTTGAACGTTGATGATGAATTGGTGTTTGGCATTTTCAAAAAGTTCGATACATTTTAGTGGTCAATAAAAGATTTCGTGACTGTACTTCCATGATGTAATCACTAAAAGTTTTCATGTAGGCCGTCTTGAATTGCGCGTTACAGATGCATAAAATTAATCCACTTTTTACTGACATCATTCTGCGGTTCGATTTTTCTCACTTTCACCTTCACTTCGTATCTTTCAGAATCATTTCACATTGTTAAGCAATTGGAACGAAATTAAACAAACGATTGTACTTTCATTTTCAGATGGAGTAATAACGATATGAATCTAGGAACAAGTTCGCTCAAAATTGGTGACAATTGGAACCAGCGGGAGAAGGAGAGTTTTTCTGATATGCGACGTCCAGATTTTAGAGAGAAGTCGCGATGGGACCCAAAGCCTGCTGGAGGACAAAATAGTCGATTCCAGCCAATGGATAAGGACGACTGTGATCTGCCCGAGGATGCAAGAGATCCTTGGGGCGACGACAATAACGGAGATGGTCCGAAGGAGCGTTGGCAACCGTCTGCCAATATGGCTTTTGGTTCCAATTTCCAGCGAGAGAAAGAACCTATGGAGGAAACTTGGAAGAATGACAGTGGCAATAACTGGCAGAACAGAGCTGCTAATTTGAACAAGTCCCCTTGGCAGGCAATTTCTAACATGGTAGCTGAGTCCCGCTGGCAAAAACCACCCCCTACTGATATGCCAAGATTCCAACCCATGGGTAATCAACAAGTTTCGAACACTAGTAACATGTTCAACTGGCAACAGCAACCACCACCGCAGCAGCAGCAACAAAACTTTTCTTTCTCACAACAGCAGCGCAATTTTCCTATGAATCCTATGAATATACCAAGTAGACGTTAAACTAGATTTTTCTATTTCCAAGTTTAATCACACACTCACTCACACAAAGATTTATCGTTTCAAAGTATCAAAATTTTGTTCACAACTTTCAAGGACAAGCCTGTATACGTATGAGCTGTGTGTAGTTAATAAACGGCGTTTTTTTCTTTTTTCAATATGTTTGATGTTTGTAAGCAACAATAAAAAATGTAATGACATTGTTTCATTTCCACACTTCGATGTTATAGAGACGGACTTAAAGTGAGGAATTATTATTTGTTAAAAATTAGAACCTGTACATTTTGTATGCTTCTTTTGCATTCCAATTTAAGGTGTAATATTTACTGGATAAGTTTCCTTTTTTTGTTTATATTTTTTATTAAGAGCATATTCATCGTTTTGATTTCATATGAATTTAATTATCCAATATTTGTCTTGATATTTTTTTAACGTATATAGATTATGTTGATGTCGGAACGAAAAAGAGAAATTTGATTAGTATGTTATGTCTGTTTTCTTACTTTACTGATAGGTGAAGTAAAAAAACATATCAAAATATTAAAGTAGATCCGATGTATAATAGATGGGAAATTTGTACTGATCTATGGCATATAATGTAATACATTTATGTAAAGCTTCAAGAATAGGTTCCTGTTGTTTATTTGGTATTCCTATATTCCCATTTCATTTAAAATGATTATAAATCATTTCAAAAACTTGTAGAATTCACATATTCAACGTTTATTAAATGTCAAACCAATTAACCAAAGTGCTATTTTATGAAAATCAGCAAAAATATTTGTGGAAAATAACAAAAACGAGGTAATAAATATTAAGCGGAAGAAAAAGCATAAAATTATAATGAAGAATTGTACACTCCCGGTGAATATTTTCAATGTGTTTAATTAATTCTCTACAATAAAGATAGATAAAATACACTGCTAATCATATATAACACTAATTTTTATCTTAATTTCAAAAGTTGTATTATTCATATAGTTTTGTTGAATATTAAATTATTCAATAGTTATATACACAATTTTTATTTCAGCGTAATCAATAATACCTGAATACTCGGTAATAAATTATAAACATTTCGCTATTTTGCATAGTGACGCCTTGTCTTTACGATTAACATGCACAACTTTTCATACCCTCGATTGATATTTTTGCCATTCATTTTGATCACACCCGTTTGCTCCCTATTTCTTAAAACAGTCAATCGATATATCGTCGTAATTTCAAACGCCATTACACAAAAATAAATGTCTATCTCTGTTCATTCATCAATTCGTATTGACATAAAAATGTTCATTTTATATACAAAAATGCATGTCACAGTTACTCGATAACAATTCAATCTATTGAGAACAATTATGCGTACATTATTTGATATAGTCGTTGCAAATTTAAACGCGAGCGTTCTTTGAATATTAGCCATTCAAAAAAATAATCCTGTCTTCTCTGTTAACTCGTATAATTTTTCGCAACAGATCGAACATTTAATCAATTTCTATAGTCTTCATCAATTGTTTAATCGTGTAAAACTTATGAATGCTACAAAAATATGTGTATATATACACACACAGACACGCGCAAGACACACAGACATATTTACATACGCTCGTGAACACACTGATAGAAGAAACAAAATTGAATCAATGGAAAAGTCTGATCCTATCCATGATTCTTTATTATGCTATTTACATTCAACGTAATTATTTCGTTTGATCTGTACATTAAGAAAGGAAATCACTTATTCAAACACCGTGATTTAGATACTCATAATCTGCTGTCAAGATTTCGGATGAAAGATTTTTATTTTTTTCCATTATGATAAAAAAGAGGCAACATCAGTTTTACAAATACCATGTTTTATGTACAGGTGTTACGAGTTACAAAAATGATGTTAAATGTCAAAAGTAAACGAAACCGTTTGAGTCTGTTAAACAAACGTATTCATTTCTAATTGAAAAGTAAAAAGTGTAACAAACAATCATTGTTTTTTATTTACAACGTGATGTCGGTTCAAAAATAGCAAGCTGCTCAGTAGAGCGAATATAAATTCAGTAATCTCTCAAACAAATGATGTTTACATAATCTTCATATTTTTGTTGTTTACAACATTTTATCACTTTTGATAAAACAATAATACGAACATTTTTTTTCTTCATATTGCTGACATTCGTCATTTTTTTTTTTTTTTCATTTTTGTTTCCAAGAGAGAGCGACATTTGTACAACGTAAAAATCACAAACGCAACGGATTATTTACAATTATCAGAAATTAGAATTAGAAATGCATAACATGCCTAGGTCATCACAATACGGAGAAAGGTATTTCTGCTGTCTATTAAGATGCGGATACCAAAATCAACAGCCAATTTTTGTTAGCATTTGCGTTTAAATGCTCTCAACTAATAGAAAATTGGAGATAAACAAAAATACATACAGACTTCGCGTCAAGACCAGGATCATATTTCGCATAATCATACAAGCAAAAATATACTTATGTATATTAAATATTTTACACACAATTGATCATAAATTCCGTAATCACTCCGAAATGTTTTTTTTCATGATGATTTTACAGTTGTTCTCAAGTTTTTTCAAATCATTATATTTGCAGTACTTGTTGATGACGCCTCCCTCCTTTGATTCAGCTGACAGGTTCGTACCCGATGACTGGGCGTTATTGAAAACATAAACATTTTAATTTGCACATGGAATCTCCAACGCGTGATCCAAACAATTACATCTACAAATAAAAATTTCACGTTGTTACATTCGAGAGCGCGAAATAAGTTACGTTCAATTATTTATAATCGGTTAACAACACATTCAAGAATCGTGGCAAGAAACTAGGAATTGGTATTTGAAGAGGGTGGTCGCCGGTCGTAATCCCTTCTGTTGTTCGGCCGCCAACCGTCGTTGGAATAGTTTTGATTCCGAAAGTGTCTCTGTGGCGGCATTTCTTGCGGATGATAATTGCCGTAGCCTGGAGCTCCATAGCCGTATCCGGGTGGTCCCGATGGATATCTGTAGTACTCACTGTACATTTAATATCAATTAATATAATAAAAATTTATAAAATGAATAAAACCATTTTTCAATGATTTTTTTCAAAACATACCCTCTTGAATCGTTCATATGCATCCCTCGGTCACGTTCCCGATCCCTGTCCCTGTGATATCCACCTGGGATTCGCCCAAACGAATCGAAACGCTCCCTTTTGTGCTCTCCAAATCTGCATGACAAAATGTAATCAAGTCAAACAAATGAACAAATAAAGATTGAATGAATAATCAAGATTTGTGGAGCAGCTTTTCAGTACCTATTGTATTGTCGGATGTCGCCTTCGCGAGGCATCCAATGATCATCGTCACGTGCGCCACTGTAGTGAGCACTGTTGTATCCTCCACTGTCCCTTCGCATTCGATCATCCTTATTGATCCCAGTCCTTTCCATCGTTCGTTCTCTGTCATCGCAACTCCTGTCGCGATTTCTGTCCCCGTGCGAGGACCTATGGTCACGTTCTCCCCCTCGTTTTCCGTCTTTATGCTTCGCTTCCTTCGACTCCTTATACCTGCCCTCTGCAGCGGAGCTCACATTAGATGTCGTGCTCGAGGAGCATGTGACGGGGGTTATCGTTATGGCGCCTATCGTCATAGACGATGTACTACTAGCGTTGCTTAACGTAGAAGCATGTTTCTTCATCAGACCGCTGTTACTGTTCGAATTGTCCTCTTCATCTATTCGGCGTTTGATTAATCGACCCTCCTTACCGCCAGCGTCGGAATTCTTTGATTTGTCGTCATGTTTCTAAAACGATACAAGATGATTGTTAGTATTTGTATAAAGAAAGTTTTCATTCAATTGAATAAAGTTTTTTCATGCTACTCACTTTACTGATATAATCTTTGTCTTTATCAGATTCTTTGGAATTCGAATTGCTGTTTTCCTCGCTCTTCTTAGTCGCGTGTTTATACAATTTGTACAGCTTTTTAGCATCGAATTCCGTGAACTTTGAGACAAAGTACCAGAGGTTGCTGCGCCATTCCTTGATCTGTTCGGGGTCTTTATATTCTGAGAGACATGTGTTTATCTGGTTTCCAATTTGTACTAAATTTTGTCGCGTGTGAGCAACTTGTTCCGCTTCACTGAGAGACTGATCCGGCCTGTCTAAAGCTTTCAACGCTTTCTTCACGGGTCTCATTTTTTCTTTACACTACAATCAATACGAACCATTAAAAAATTAATCAAGATAATTATTCTCATTGTACACAAATAAAAAAATATTATTTTAAATACTACCTCGTTGAATATCGAAGGATCGAGATCTCCTAGAACATCCAAAGCTCGCGGTTCGTTATTTGCAGTGAAATGCATCGGTCCTGCAGCTTGTTTGTTCTTTTTACTTTTTTTGCTTTCTTTTTTGTCTTTCTTTTTTGTCTTTTCTTTTTTCCTTTCTTCATAAATGGTCTCGGTTTCTTCTTTCACTTCTTTTTTCATTACAATATCATCCTCCTTCTTTAATAATATCTATATAATCATAAAGAGAACAAAGGTATTATTTTTTATTCTGTTTACAAAGTATTGAAACGTTTGTTTGTAATTGTTTTCAAAGAAACTTACTTTGTCAGGCTTTGGTTTCGACTTTTTGCTTTCATCGCCGGTGCTATCATTCTCTTCAACTAATTCCTTTGTTATAGCGTTTTTAATGTCTTTTGGTTTCCTAGGTTTTCTTATTTTAGCCTGAAAATACATAAGAACTGTTGATGAATAATGTTCTTAATTTTTTATTGATTGTATATAGATTTACACCAAACGTACTAATCAGAAGATATCAAATAAAACACAGACTAAAATCACACACACGTACACATTTATATAAACAAGGAAACAAGGATTGGGAAGGTTTACCTCAGAGTCTAGATTTGAATCGAGATCGAAGTCCTGTTAATGAAAAGAAGCCAAACAATTGTCATGCAAAGAAAAATAAAAGAGTTTACAAATGTATGAGATTATTTTGTTGAATTTGAGATGGATTATTTGAAATTAATTGATTTTTTTGGTTGGCAAAGAAAAAAACGAAAAATAAAAGATAGATGAAAGTTCGTATCATTCAAGAAGTAAAATATTGATATAGTATAATCTTACCACTCCTTGTCTGAGATCCATCTGTTTTTTCAATATTTTTAGTAAATATTCTCCTCGAGCATTCAACTTTTTGAATTCAGCTTTACTGCCGTTTGGAGGAAGAATTTTGTCGCCCAGTTTTAGAGTTGGGTCCATCTTGATTGCTTCCCACGATCCCATACCATGTTGATAAATGCCTTTCAGTAATTTTGAATCGTCTTCAATTGTCCAATCACAGTCAAAGTTTGCTGGTTTCAGTCTGTAATTAAACATTCAAATAAATTGATTTCAATTTATTAGAAAATATTTTAGATTAATGAAATTAATGTGAAATAGTAAAATCATACTTGACATCTAGATGCCAGTTAGCTCTTTGCTCTGGATCAGAAGGTATTGCCTGATCTAACGGTTCCAACTCTTTCACAGCCGCAGATAACGATTTCGCATTAACCATAACACCGCCAATTTTGAACGTTGGACCGCGTCCTCGTTTTCGGCGTCCTTTTCCTTCATCGTCACCAGCGGACGACTTGTTTTCTTTCGTTGTCGTACTCTCAAACTCAGAAATGCACGCGTCACACCTAGATTGCAACTGTTCTGCTAAATACTTCAATTCAGACATAGGCTTTTCCTGAAGCTCGGCATCAGTAGCGATGTCATCCAATCGTTTGTGAGGTGCTGGGAATCTTTTGTAGCTTTTAATAAATTTGCGCAGCTAAAACGGGTCAAATATAAAATTATGATTTCAATCTCAGCATGTTATTTTTGATTATTTATTGAACCAATTTGTATTTTACCTCTGCATCTGTGAAACTTTTCATGTTTTCACGAGGCACAACTCTAGGCCTGCCACGTTTTTTCGGGCGTTCATCGTCGCTGCCTTCTTCGCTTCCCGTTTCCTCGTTATCTTCACTGTCGTCCTGCTTTTTCCTCTTCTTCCCTCGTGCATCGCTTTGGTTAATCTGCTGTAAAGTTTTCCGACTCCTTGGTGGCAAGTATAGATCTTCCATTTCCTTCGATTTCTCCTCTTCTTCAACTTTTATTCTGAAGTCTTCAGGAATAATTTCAGCCTGGATTATGAAATTCAGATGAATTAAATCAAGTTCAATCTCAGTTCAATAAACGATGACAGAAGAAAAAGTAACTGATATTAAAAATTACCCAATCTTTGCTTTCATCGTCAACTTCGTGCGTTTGGTTGACAGTCTCAGATTCCTCTTCAAAAGCAGCAAAACTAGCAACTTTGAAAGCCGATAACAATTCATCTCCTACGGTAGCTGGACCTTCGTCTCTCGTTTCGGCTCGCCTCAAGATTTCATCGATATCACACTGCATTAACAATGAACAAAAACTTTACGCCTGATCAATATCAATAATTATCTAAATAATACATTCGTACTAACCGTTGGCTCTTCATCGCCATCATCTTCATCTTTGTTGAACAGCTCTTCAGCTCCAAACTTAAGAATGGCATTTAAATCTTCCTTGTTGAACGGATTTGTATTTGTGCCAGAATTCTTTTTGTCAAGAACAGTTCTACCAGTTGTATCCATCCGTTGTATAACCAAATGATCCAGGACCATTTTTTTCTTTGCTCTTTCAACAATTTCTTCTTCAACTGAAGTCTTTGTAACTAAACGATAGATGTTGACCTTAAAAAACAGAAGGCAAATTAGAATAATTTTCACGATAAAAAATTAATTGAGATTGGCTAATAAGTGATTAGTCATACTTGATTTTTTTGACCGATACGATGAGCTCGAGCTTGAGCTTGCAAATCGTTTTGTGGATTCCAATCCGAATCGAATATAATAACTGTGTCTGCCGTGGCCAAGTTGATACCTAAACCTCCTGCTCTTGTAGACAATAGGAAACAGAAATCTGTCGATCCTTCAGCATTGAAGTGATCCAACGCCTGTCTTCTCAGTTCACCTTTGATACTTCCATCAAGTCGTTGAAACGGAAAGTGCTTTTTCTGCAGGTACTCCCCCAAGATGTCAAGCATACGCACCATCTGACTGAAAATAAGAACACGATGGCCTGTCTCTCTTAGACGCACAAGCAGTTTGTCCAGGAGCACGAGTTTGCCCGAGCCTCGAATGATTTGTTGCAAATAATCCATGTTACTTTCTTTTCTTTCAGTTTCAATTGGTTTGGTTAGGAACGCGTGGTTGCAACACTTTTTCAGCTCAATGACAATGTTGAGGAAAGTGTTGGTAGAGCCTTTGGTACCTTTGCGCAGGGCATTGTAATTTTTAGTCAGGATCCATTTGTAGTATTGCTTTTGCAGCGACGTCATCTCGACTCGCAAGATCTGCTCTACTTTGGCAGGCAACGATTTCTCCACGTCTTTCTTCACTCGGCGCAAAATGAACGGCTCGAGTTGTTTGTGCAGCTTCGAGTAGCCCTTTTGAGCGGCGTTCTCATGTTCCTTCTCGAATTCTTCCCACGTACAGAATTTATACGGCATAATGAAATGGAGCAGTGCCCACAGTTCCTTCAAGCTGTTTTGCAACGGAGTACCGGTGATCAACAACCGGTGGTTTGTGTTGAACTCCGTAAGTGCTTTGTACAACAACGAATCGTCATTTTTCAGACGGTGAGCCTCATCTACCAGCAGCGCCGCCCAATTCAACACACCCAGAAAAGCCTTGTCTTTAAGTACAATCTCATACGTTGTAAGAATTGCGTTGAACTTCAAACGTTTAGATGGATAACACCATTCATAGTCACGAATCTAAAAATTAAACAAATATTTTATTGTATTTTGAATGATAAATATCTGACGAGATGAAGGAACATAATTGAACTCAAACTTACAACATCGCGTGAAGAGATGTCGCCAAGATATGTTACGACGTTCATGTCTGGTGCCCATTGAGACATTTCCCGTTGCCATGAAGTCATTGTGGACAGAGGCACGACTAATAAAAAAGGTCCGTATAATTGTTGCGTATGAAACAAGTAGTAGAGAAAACAGATAGTTTGAATGGTTTTTCCTAGACCCATTTCGTCGGCCAAAATTACACTAAAATTAAGTACATTTAAATTAAATTATCAATTCAATTTGTACATTTTAATTTGAACTTTGAAGTTCTAGAGATATCCTGAAGCATTGAAAATCACCTGTTTTCTTTACACCAAGAATGAATCATCCAATTCAGACCATCCATCTGATAATCACGAAGCCTCAAGTCGCCGCCTTTGCCCATATATTCCGGCTGCTCTTTTAGTTGTTGGAACTTTGGTCGTGATTTAAGAACTTTACAATGCTTGCTAGGTGTTTTTTTAGACTCTTCTCGCTCCTTGAACTCCTGTATTTTTGTTGGCCATTTTTTGATAATCAAAGCTCCGTCTTCCCATGTCGCGTCAGCGTATGGCAAACATTCCCACTTACAATAATAGTCAGGATAGTCGGAATCTGTCTTAGGATACTCCGCTAAAATTGTTCAAATGAATTGTAAGTTCTACATTCAACAGATCAACCTTTAATGAAATAGCGAATCTTAATAATAATGAATGCCTACCGATGATCCTCTCAACATTGTAGTAACTTTTGAGGAGGTCTTGCTGAAGTTCTAGTTGGCACTCGAAGTAATCTATATCCTCTGGACTTGCATACTCTCTCCACTGTCTAATATCTCTCTCTTTCTTGATAAAGTTATCAAGTTTTTTTAAGCCTTTGACCTGAATCATAACATCATATTAATAAAAGTCAAATTTGTCCTACAAATTTCAGTATTCTGAACGCCTGTATACTTTTTGATTTCGTAACGATTCTTCGGATTCCCAAGTGTTGTGAATGTGCGACCAACCCTTCCATTTAATCAGGTACTGTGTTTCAGTCTCTACATTGTCTAAATTCTCTGGATTGGGATCCCCATTCTCTTCCACTGCATAAACTGTTGTTTCGCTCCCTGTAACTGTATAAAAAAAATGTATAAAAACTAACTTCTTTACAAGGATACAATAAAAAATGTGACATTGATGTTCGTTACCTCCTTTCTTGCCTATTCGCATTTGCAAAATACGTTCAATCGTTTCCGCATTGTCAGCCTCAGTTTGACTTGTGGCTGCGTTCTCGTCAACTTCAACAATGTCTTCACTGCCAGTGCCTTCTTCACTTTCCTCCTTATAACTAACTGCTGTTCCAGTTCTTCTCGTTGCCAACCTGCGAATACAAATGAATTATTATTTAATCCATCAAATAATTATGTATTATACAATTTTAATAGAATAGTGAAATAAAAATTATAATTTATCAATGACAGTTACCTTCGGTTATCATCGCTTTCAAATGAGTCTGCTGAAGACTCAGAAATACGTTTCTTTCGCGATTTGGCTTTTTCCCTTGCTTTTTGAGCTGCCCGTCGATTTATCGACTTGCTCGGTGGTGGTTTACTTTCCACATCCTCGGACTCTGAATCTGAGCTCTCCGAATTCCAAGCATTGTTTGAGCTGAAAACATTGCAACCATTGTATTATCTTTTGTTTGCGATATTCCGTTTTTTATTACGACTATAAATTTGAAGTCGATATTTTTATCTTGTGTAAAATCAAGTGATGAAAGTATGGCTCAAACAAATGCATAAAAAAGCAACCAACAACAAAATTCTGATCAGGAACTCTCATAAAACATTTCTCTTTTGTAACAAAAAAAAAGAAAGCTAACAAAATATCTTGCAAACACGATACAATCAAGGCGAAACACAATTAGTGGTACACATAGCAGAAGCATGTCCTTTGATGTAATTCAAACAAACAATGAACAATTAATTAATTACAATAATTATTATTTATATATACTTTTTCGCGTTGAAATCAAAATATAGAAAATATGAAATATTTATAAATTTTTTTATCATCCAGAAATCCAAAATTTTAGAACAATTTATTTTTATATATTTTGATTTTCGTTATAATTATTAATTTTAGAAATAATAACATTATTGATTGTTAAATTTGTTCGATAAAATGCAAAAAGTAAGAAAATTTGACATCAATAATTTATTACTCGATAAATTCAACTTATAAGTTGTCTTCATTTTGATTATGCATTCTATTTCATCTGTAAACGTGCTGCCATTTTTCTAACCTAAAAAACGATAAAAAGGAATGAAACGAACGTGATAAAAATTATGCAAATGAAATAAATCTTCATCAACTGATTACAACAGTCGTTATTTGTTGTCTCTCCAAAATGATCGTCCGACCCAAATCAACAAATCATTAAAATCGCAATTACCGAATTACAAAATCACGATGCAAATCATCTTTATTAATTTTTAATCCAACCGTTTATAGAATGTTAAAATATCTATCTCATCAATCAACAAGTTTTCACCCGTAAAAATAACCGCAGATGTTGTGCTCAAAGTCAAATCTATAAATGCAGCAATGCATCTCATCACCTCATCTTATGATTCGTCAGAATTACAATATAACCTTATTCTCGTTCGATTGAAAATTCTTCGCCAAAATAATCATTTTCATCATTCCTCTAATCTCAAACGGTTCATTATCTCCGGCCAAGAAGATTACCCATCTGCTAAAATCCAAATTTCATATCATTGTTTTTCAACGTTACTCATTTTGTTACAAAAAAAAACTGTCCCATTAAATTGAAATTCTAATACGTAGTTTACGCTCAATTTACGACTCTAGAAAGTTAACATTCGCATATTCTTTTCGAATTTCTATAATTTGCAACTTTTTTACACTGATCTAACAACGAACAAAGTACAGGCCCTTAAGGCTTCATTTTGTATGTTTATATACAAATTGACGTAGGTGAGCATTCGATACCGGATCAATACGTGACCTTGAGATCTTGCAAAAAAATTGTGCCTCACTCAAAAACAACGAGCGTGTTTTCGTTTTCAATTATCTCTGCTCCCCTCGCATCATTTGCAACTGCGTGTGTCGCATCTTGTTTTTGTTATAAAATTACGTTGCATTTACATTTACAAATGTCTATCTTATTTTTGAAACTTCTAGAAATGTTTAATAACACTCTTAACGTTGTATTGTTTGTCGCACGTCAACTATTTATATATCTACATATATAAAAAAAAATAAAAAAAACAAGAACGTCAACAAATGTGTCAATTCCTTTAACAAATTAATATTTCAGCAAAACAGTTTGTCTTATCAAAATTAATCGAACCAATTAAGACTTCAGAATTGAAAAAAAAATTGTAAACAACGTTTAAACAGAAATTATTTGTAATTAATCGAACCAATTAAGACTTCAGAATTGACAAAAATTGTAAACAACGTTTAAACAGAAATTATTTGTAATTCATTCAAACAACAGAAGAGGACAATCAAAAAAGAAGAGGAAGAATGAAGATCGGCCGGACGACGTTGAAGTGGTCTTGCCTTGACAGAGGTCCTGGTACGACGGACTTACCTTGGTTTCTTGAACTTGTGGAACGGCTGCTCGGCCTGCGTGGTGAGCCTCTCCGGCTCCTTCCTCGACCGAGAGGATCTTCGAATTGCATAAAAGTCGTGGGCATGTTGATCATCTTCGTTGTCATCGTCGTCGCTACTGTGCTTATAATTCGACTCGTCTGCGCAATGATTGCTCGAGCTTTTGCTCTGCTGCTCTTGTCCGAGCGAGATCTTACTCTCGTCGGCCGCGGTTTCCGATTTCTCGGACTTTTCCGTGTCCGATCCTGAACCGGACCCGCAAGTCGAGCTCGATTCGCTGTTGATTCATTTTTGTTCTGTTTATATTCGTTCCAACATGACCATTTCTTTACAACTAAACCTATGAACATTATTTTCTTCCTCGTTTCAACTTCCCTTTTCGCGACCAATTTTTTAATAGACTCATTGACTTAAAGCGAGGTGTTTTAGAATGTTAAACGTTTTGTCACCAACGAATGAATCATGCCTGTGTCAACAAACACTGTCTGCTGCAGACAACATCAAACTCAATGAAACCGAGCAAATGTTTGAAAAGCAACCAAAGCAATGCAAGGGATATTTTTTTTGTTCATCAAAACGTTACGTCATAACATTTTTCAGATTGTTCATAGCAAAATTCATGATTCTTGTTCTGGGTTTTCTTTTTCAGGGGGGGATGTTTTAGTCAAAAAAACAAGCGCGGAACAAGTGTGCACAGCAAAGTGTGGTTTTGTTACATAACCGTATTGTACGTATCTCCTTATATCAGAGCCAAGTGCTAAAACAAGAATCAAAGAATGTTTCAAAAGTATCCTTAATTTATTTTTGGCTCTGACCCAATCTGAAGCATTTTGAATAATCAAATTTTTCTAAGTCGACGACTGCCATTCGTCCTGATGCTGCTGATACCAAGGAGAGCGTACAAACGGACCAACAAGTTAACAATACAACGAAAATGCGAACAGTAGGAAGGTTCAAAAGGTGAGAGACCATTTGAACTGCTTCTCACTTGTTTTTCAAAGTAATAAGGAAAAAAAATAATTTATTACATTTTCGTTGGTACTATCATTTACTCATTGTCATGTTGTTCTTACCTATCCGATCCAGAGCCCGAGCCAGAGTTGCTTCCCGATGAGCTTGAATCGCTTCGGCTTTCATTTTCATTCTCAGAATCTGATCCAGATTCTGTTTCAAACGTCTTCTGAAAGGCAAATCAATTTATTGTCTCTGTTATGCTCAAAAGCGAAAGCTCTTGCTCAACTCGTGTGTTTGAAAACAGTTTACCAATAAAAACTCATCTGTAACCGCAAAACGTTACTGTTTATCAAAATGTTTATTATTTTTAATTTCTTTTGCATTAAAATTTATCTTTGGCCTTATAATTTTTTAGTCATCTCCACGCAACCATCGAATCATTTATAAATAAAATAATAAAATGCATCGCCAGTTGACTCTCATTCGGGCTTGAGATGAACGTCCAATAATAGTCCGACAATGTTTTTACGTTAGACATTTCCGGTATCCATTTTGTGCTAGCATTTTCATCCATTTTGTTTCGTCCCAACCAAAGCCCCTCTTGGTAAAACGAAACAGATCCAACGTGAAAAAAACCTTGCCACGAACAAAAAATTATTGAAAACAGTTGAAAAGTAAACAGTCAAATTGTCGCACGTTTTTTTGACAGGGATGGTAATAAAAATAATTGTTCCATCGCATGGAAACTCGTTTATTTATTGACTAGATCATCAGCAAAACGTGGTTTAACCTGAAAATAAAAGCATCACTGGTTCGTAGGGTTGAACAATAAAACAGAGAAAACTGTTTTATTTTGTTGGCTAAAAATTTGTCATCCTATTTGAAAATGAAAGCTGTCGTTTGGTTGACAAAATTGTGATGAAATGATGAAACGATAAACGTGAAAACGTAGCAAGAAATGCAGCCTGGCAGGCAGAAAAATTGTTCCAACTTTGGAAGCAATTTGATGAGCGAAAAGAGGAAAAAAATTGTTGTTCAATTTGTGGGAAAAGGCGACAGGTTTGGGGTTAAATGTTGGTTTGACGATTTGGCTGGTTATGATTTGGACAAATGTTGTGTGTTGTTACAATAGGACGTCAGTAGGAGCAGGCTGACAGAGGTTGAATTTGTGAAAAAGGGTCCCTCGTGGAATTTGAAAAAATGAGTCCGGGCGGGTGAAGGAGAGTCCAGGGCAGGCTCTGGATGTAAAAAATGTGTGGAACAACCCAGGCTGCAATAGAAAATGTGTCTTAGAACAAAATGTAAACAACAGTTGATAGGTTAAACGAGAAGTGATGGCTCGATTTTGAGCAAATTCAGGCACAAGTCGGAGTTGTTGGTGGGCGTCACGGCCACCGCCCTGCCCTCGTCCACGAAGTGGAACACAAATTGGGCCTGATAAAGCATCGAATTTAGCATTATTCGAGGTTTGATTGCGACTTGATGCGGGGAGATGCGAGTCGAATTGTCTATCAATTTCCAAACACACACGTTACGCAAGTTGGTATTTATTTGGTTCGAGTTTGAATGATCGAACGGTTCTAGTGAAACTGATTGCATTTTTGATGATAATTAGTAAACGTTTGTGATCGAGACTGGCGAGCTCGCTCAGCTCGCACTCACCTGCATCGTCGTACTACCGTCTACGCGTCACACAATCCGGCCTCGTCTGCTCAGCCAAGTCGAAGCGCAACCGCGCGTTTGTGCTCTCGCACGTGCACAGAAGTACGCGTTTCAACGAAATTAGTTAATCGAGCCGCCAACGGCCTGCACCATCACACAAAAATACGCGAAACTCGAGGCGCGCGCTATATGCACCCAATACCAAGCTTGTCCGCCATTTTGTGAACGCAGCCAGACTCGCGGTCGCTCTCTCTCCGCCACCACTTCGTCCCCCCACCCTTCTCCCTGCCACTTCGACCAGACCTGCAGCGCCCCCGCCCTCACACTTCCGTCCACACCTCGACTAATCGATCTCGACGACCAACTACGCACATCTTTTCAAATGCCAATATTTCACATCATTCCGTACACTATTGAATTTTAAAATTTCCCGTTATTTATCATCAAATTCTGGATAGCTAAATTTTGATTGTTTTTTATACATCAAATTGCAGCCAAAATTAGTATTTCTCGATTCGATACAAATTTTTCATCTTTACACTTTTCGAGACTTTTTTGTTAATCTCCTTGGTATTTATTACTATTATTATGATGATTATTATTATTATCGGAATGATGTAATTCACGTGCGGTTATGCGCGCGCAGAAACCGTTTTTGTTATTCCACGACGAATATTACGCCATTTTGAACGGGGCAATTAATTATTTAGCTTGGGATATGAACAAAGAAAAAAAATTGATCGTGGGGTTTGAAATCTACCGATGGAAAAATGACGATTGTTGCAAAAATTGAACGATTGAATGATAATTGTGGATGTTTTGGACGAAAAATTGGATAGACAATTCGACTGTGCCTGAATTTGTTTGACATACTTACAATAAAACGAGGATACTAGCGAAGCTGATATGGCTCGCAGCAAAAATGGCGAGAATGCTAAGCGCTATTTAGAAGCAAGTTGCGCATCGGTCGAGCTCACTGAGACAAACTCTCAACGCGACTGATTCGCAAGGACAAAAAAGATTGAGCCAGAAGTTTGTGCAAAAATCCGAAAATTTTACTCTGTGCGATTATGTGCGATTGAGTCGAATCAAAAGAGAGATGACAAATATTACCCCAATGGCGCAGCTTGTCCAATCGGAAAAGGACAGTTTTCGAGTTCGATAGATCGAAAGTGCATCTCGCATTTCCGGTTGCACTTTCGACCTATCGAATTATCGATCAAACAAAGATCTTCTTCTTCTTAGAAAAATAAAAAACTTTCAACACACATGCAAAAAACCAAAATCATATTCAGATAAATATAATTTGTATTAGATATAAAGATAAGAAAGTTTAAAAAATTCTAACCCCTATGTAAGGCGCGAAATTCAAAATGTTCTATTTTTCTAAATTTTTTTATTTTGAAATGACGAAAAAAAACTTTGTTAGTTTTGTACAAATACTATATTTAATAGTATTTAGTAATTAGTAATTGTTTTCGTGTTTTACACAAGTATATTCATTCTTCACATTCATTACAGTCAAGAGGTGCTCAATTATAGTACTTTAATTTATATTTATAAAAATAAGTTTCCATAAAATAAATTTAAAAAACGCCCTTAGTACATACTTGTACTGTTTGTTTTGTTAATTAAATATTTTTTAAGGAAATAATATCAATAATTACAAACAAAATTAAGAACCAATTTTAATTAATGTTATTGTTGATTAATGTTAATGATTTAGAAAGAAAAACAATAACATTAAATAAAATGATTAAAAAAAACAGTTAAATCAAATCGGAATTTGAACTAATATAAATATTCGTAACATACAATAATCCATCTTTTGTAAAACAAGAGTAAAAGTATGTTAAAATATACATTATCATGTAATATAAATAACAAGTTCGTATAAGCTATCAAAACACCTGACAAACAAAAGTTTGTCAACTGCCGAGTCCAAAACAAGACAAACATTCGTATTTCAATCTTTGAAAATTTCAAAATGACGGAATTTAAAGATATCAAAATGATTGGTTACAAAAGAAGTGAAAAGTCAAATTCACTTATTGATTGAAAAATCATTCATGGAAGTCTTACTTTGAGATGTACACGCTATAAGAAAATTGTTTTTATCACAGATGGTAACTGACTGATATGAAAATGCAATGAAAAATTACTTTCTGTGCACAAGCCAATTCATAAGAATAATGAAAAAAATCCATCAAAACAACGGTTAGTTCTTTCGACAACAAAAGTGCGATTGACTTTTCAATGTCATTTTCACATCAAAGTTTTTGTATAAAAAATATATGGAACGCTGAAACAACTATTTAAAACGTACGACTAATATACAGTTTGGAATTTTCATCTTCCCATGTTGAACTATTCATTCTGTGTGATGTAATATCGTAGTGGCGTCAAAAAATCGGGTATTTTTGAAATGGCACTAGTTTAGTGCTATCTCAACATATCCTTGAATTTTTTCAGTTCGAAAATACTCTCAGATAGCCTGCAAAGCAACAACATACGTGAATGATTGGATTATAAATCGATAAACAGTAAAAAAGAACATAAAATTCAAATAAAAAAGTAACAACAAATTACCTTCCAAAAGCATTGATCAGTGCCACGATTTCCGTGCGCTCTAAAAAGAAGCGCTTGTTACTGTTATCGTGAATCACTGGAATAGACTTGTCAAATTTGCCGGAAAACAATATTTTTAGAGCAGTTCCTAAGCCGTGTGTTTGTAGTTTACCCCACAATTTACATTTGTCGCATCCAACGCAGTCCATGATTCGAGATATATTTCTAAAATGTTGACGGAATTCTTCTTTTAGTAGCCTAGCTTGCAACCCACCGTTGAACATGACACTTTCATTGAAATGATCCGGGAATTGCCTTAAATACAAAAAAACATAATTTAAATTCAATTACTACAAAACATGCATTTTGAATCAATAATAAGTAAGAAACATACTTTATGACGTTTAACATATCGTTTATTGCTAGTCTGGTGTCTTGGTCTTCTTCAGCATTCCCGGTATAATACTCCTCTTGTTCTAAATAAGGTGCTGCCTTTGCTAAAGCTCGCAATTCTAACATGTATAAAAAGTACAAATTTTTTAACCAGTTCGGGCCTTCGCCTCCGGTGAACTCTGGGAAAAATCTTCGCTCGAATTCCTCCAAGTTCGGGCCCCACTCCACGCTTGACAACACGTTCATTTTATTTTGTGATGACAATAAATATTTAGCGCACAGATGTATGTTGATGCTGGCATGGAGACCTGATATCACTCGATAAAACGCCCGCTTTTCCAGACACATGCCTAAAAATGATAAAATTTTATCAGTTATTTTCTGTAGAAGATTTGATTTTTAAGCAGGGTAACAATTATTATATACCCTTTTTAAAAAGTTGTCTTCTTACCATAAATTTTCGATGTCTGTATAAAATTGTGGGGCGATTTTTCTGGTCTGAAACAAATAATTCAACATGAATATCTGAATAATTATTTGAGTGATTTAAAATAAAATGTTGACTTACCGAAAACAGTTTTCCATGTAAATGCTCCGCCAGATTCTATGAGCACTCGGACCCTTGTAGCCTGTATATTTTTCTGGATTCAACAGCAGATCAACGTACTCTCCTGAGTCAGACTCAGTGACACAAAAATTGTCCAGTGCATCATCGTGGCGTTGCCACATTTCAAACTCTTTATAATTTTCAGAGCTGAAAGAAAACCACATTCAATGGAATTGTTTTCATATGTTTTATACACAAATTTAAACTAAATGTTATAATGTTTATTTAATTTACCTAATAGTTGTGTTTAAAAATCCTAATTCTACATTGTGATCACAATCGGTAACACGTTGGAACTTTTCTTTATATTTATCGGCAAAACTTTCATGAGTATGAACTCTTGGAACGTCTCCCTTGAGTCCCACCGGCAAGTCTTTCTGCAACAGAAGGAAGATCAAAAAATTGAAAAATACAATTCACTTCCTCTCTCCAAAGACATATTTATATTGAAAAAAAGAATATGCATGAAAAAATTAAATTTTAAACTTACATCTTCACACGGTTGGACAGAACAATACCTGATGGCACATTTGCCATCGTCGGGCCAGAATGGACACTCTCTTTTTAAATTGACTTTAAAAAATCGAAAATAGTCTTTGACTAGAAGACTCTGCAGTCTGGGATAAATTTTATCGTTATTAAAATCATTAACTTTATCTATCGTACAGTCACAATCCTCAATGGAACCTGTCAGCTGTAAAAAAATTCACACAGTTAAAAAAATGCATAGTAAAATGTACTTTCTTTTTTGTTTAATCATAAAAATTATTATACAAATATTATACATTACTATGACTAAAAAATCTAACTATTTCCGTTGTCTGCATCAAAGCAAACAACCCGATTATAATCTAAAAATACATTTTTGTCAAATTATTTTTCATTATCACCTCTATCTATGCACAAACTTAATGACTTTTTAAGTATAATATTTTTGAAACACGATATGTATTTAGTATAATTAGAAAGTATAAATAAAGAGTAAAGGAAAAAAAATGGAAAGTCCAAGAGATGACAAAGAACCACGTAATCAAATTCAACCATCCGACAAATTAAAAAGTTTGACAAGTTGGGAATGACGTGTTTGATCACAAGTGATAAATAACGGTTTGTTGACATGGGCCTGAGAGGTTATGTTGGATAAACAAAGTAATTGCACTCACCTGACAGAAGCACTCGTCACCGAGGATCGTATACTGTTTGGTAAAAAAGTCGCTGGCCTGGGCTGCGACAGACAAAAACAAAAATACCCAGAGCACCGTCCTCCCGAGATCCCCGCTTGATGTCATCTCGATGCGAAATTGCATTATTTATTTTTATCTGTTCACTCGCGCGGAAATCAACGAAGATGAAAAATAAGGTGCATTGTCATTTGTGAGCGAGCATATTTAACAACTCTTTTTTTATTCGCACTCGATTGCCAATGTCATGTTGCACTTACCGCGCTGTCAACAAATAATACACTGACTGTCCCTGCACTCCTTTGGCGATTGCAAGTTGCATCAGATATTTCGCACCAGATGGCTTAGGAGAACGGCCGGATTTGAGAGAATTTTTGTTTTCAGTATGATAGCGTTGTCGTGGCGGTACGCTACTTGTAGGTGCGGCGCACGCACCCTCTCCCCCACCCCTTTCAAATTTAAACCCACGTTTTTGAATGTATAGAAACAGTTAATGTGCAAAACTTTACAATTACAAGTTTTAAATGTTCTTTGGAAATACTAATCAATTGTCAAACTTTCCTAAATGTCAATGAAAAGGAAAAATAAAAATATCAAGTTTATAATTTACATATTACTTTTAATCGAAAAATAAATTATTTATACATCATCATTCATCAACACTTACGATGCTTAATTGAGTATGAAAATCATAATTATGAATACCAAGTAAAATTGCATTTACAAACAGTGCTCGGGTGTGAAACATAAACAAAAATAAGATAAATAGCATATAATAAATACAAAATATGGACGGTTAAGTTAGTACTCTTGAGATGATTTTTGTGTCCCGGAGCCTGTTTTCTTCGGCAAAAGGATGGATTGAATGTTCGGTAAAACTCCACCTTCGGCGATTGTTACGTGCGACAGAAGTGCACTGAGTTCCTCATCGTTTCGTACAGCCAGTTGAATATGTCTTGGAGTGATTCTATTTAAACAAAACAAAGATGTATTATTTACATTGTCAAAAATCAAAAATAACCAAGAACTTTTATCATTTGTCCTTAGAATAACTTTATTTACATACATTTCTTCATACTATTTTCATAATATTTGTTTCAGTCACTTCAAATATTGAAGCTGTTTTTATTTTGAGAATATCATTCAAAGTAACTGTTCAGTTTCCAAATACAAAACTCGTTTAGAAAAAAGTTATATGTTTGTAACTACTTATTATTTAATAATAAATATAAATGTAAATAAACATAAGAAATTCGTTTATTGATGAATAAAAAATTTTTGAAACAAATGAAAGTAATTGACAATAAATGAAACAATAGAGATTCGCCATTTAGACATATAAATTATAACTGCAAAAAATGAATGAACACATTTTTTGACGTTCACAAATTTTCATTTCAAATAATTATCATACCTATTTTTCTTGTTGTCTTTGGCTGCATTTCCTGAAAGCTCGATAATTTCAGCGCTCAGGTACTCGAGAACAGCGGCCAAATAGACAGCAGCTCCGGCTCCTATACGTTCGGAATAATTCCCTTTGCGCAACAGCCGGTGAATCCTTCCAACAGGAAAAACAATGCCAGCTCGAGAGCTACGACTCTTATTGGTTGATTTAACTTCTCCTGTTCAATAACAATTCAGACGATCAGCGAAAACAAAGAAAAATCATGCTAACCACGTTGTGCAAAAATTCATTTTGTATAGCAAAAAAACCAATTCGAATAAACACTTACCACTTGAATCACGGGAAGGCATTTTCAAAACGAAATTCAACAAAAAGAAAAAAACTGAAAGTTTATTTGAATAAAAATTAAATTATTCTCTTAGAGTCTGAAGTCAGAACTGCCTAAAACGTCTGTCTGATCTAAACTGACTCAATCCAAACCGAGAATCACCGAGAATTACCAGAAATCGCGCGGGAAAAACCTGTCTCATGGTGGTGGAAAGTTAGGCCCTACACTATTACCAACATCGTTACCAGATGTTTCTAAAATTTAAAAATTCTTTTCTGTTTCTAAATTCAAATTTCGTAGAAGCTGATAAAATAATTGACATGATTTCGACTCGTTTAAAAATGTTAGGATTGAACGAATTAATCAAACTTGGTTGAATAATTTTAAACATATATTTTAATATCTGATCATTTGTTCTGGTGATTTGCACACTTACTTGGTCTTTCAACAAAGACCGTACGTTTTATTATACAGACTTTGGTTTTTTTTTCGTCTCTTACAATTTTGAGCTACTCATTAAAAATAATATTATTCAAGCAATGTTTTTTCCTCAAGTTTGTGCAAATCGGGGAAGTATCAAAATATGTCTCATACGTTTTTCAAGGCTTCGTGGCACTTTTGGCCGTTATAGACAATCGGTAAGGAAAATCTTCGAACAACAGTTGACATTTGTTATCCGAAAGAATAATAGCTTGGTCATCATCACTCAAAACTAGCCGTTGGATTCAACAAGTGTGAAACTAAACGTGAACTGAAACATTATATCTATAAAGACCAAAATGATTGCCCGACGGTATTAAAAGTTTGCGATCCTTCTTTTTCAAAAACTTCTTTTTTGCAATAACGGTAGAACTATCGAAGTTGAATCGTCACTCAGGCCTACAGTTACGAAGACATCAGCAGTTTTATCATTATTTGTTTACAGTCATCAATATTTAAGGCCGTGTTCACTTAATTTACGGTACAGGAAACTGTCGATAAGTTTGATTTCAAACGCCACCTGCTTCTACGTTTTAATAATTTAATATAAATCAATCGTTCGACGCATCGTGCACATCTTCTCGTCCCGTTGAATAAATTATAGTTTACCCTTAAGTGTTTCACATTCAATCTCGAGTACATTTTTAATTAAATTCACTGATCTTACCCCTTAGATTAGGTACACTTAGGTATATCAATAATTTCTCTCTCGTTCATTCTCTTACTGTTAACAATATACATAGATAAGCTCAATACAGTTACGTGGATAATTTTTTGTCACAAGTGCAATTCTTGAAACATTTTTTTCAAAATAAAAAAATGAATTGAGAATGAAATTGTTAAGAACACGAGTGACAAAAAATTCATCGCCGACAAGAAGGCAAGTAAAACAAGGAATCTGTTGCAGTTTACTAAAAAGCCAAAAAGTTTTTGCAAATTATCATTGGTATTGAAAATGATAAATAAGATGCGAAATTGGTCACTCAGCTGCGACAGAACCTTTGTGGTTGAACAAATTGCCTTGTTGCACTACAATATACTGTTATTTTTTTCATTTTTTGTTTCGCTGTCTCGTCCGGCTGTTCTAAATTAAGTCAACCGCCTTCCCCCGAGCCAACGAATTTATTTTCAATCCCTGTTTCTTTTGATTTAATTCTAAGACGTTTGACTAGTAATTTTAATGTTTAGACTACCCGCTACTAGTACAATCATAAGTAAAATGATACACCATATTAGTTAATACTCGCAGACATTAAGTTTTAAAATAGTTAGTTATGAAGAATAACAACAATTCCCATCGACGTTTTGAATGCAAAGAAAAAAATATATAAACCCATATTCGAATATAATAAAAATTTTTGAATTATCGCTTAATCAGACTTTATAGTAGATCGATTAATCATTAAACTTGGCTTAAAAACCCGCAAGTTTCAGTGTCACATCAATTGTGTGTTTCAATTTTACAAAGACAGAACTTTCATCATCTAAATTAAGCATTCTGTACAGTGTCGTTAACAATTATTCACTAGATGCTAATGTTTGGTATACCAGTGAGTTTTCTTACGAATTCAAATAACAAAACAAACTCAAGAATAAATACAATATTGTTAATATAAAAACGTGCCTTTGTTATAGTTCTTAGAGTTAATGAACGTCAACTCAAACTTACAAGTTTACTCAGTTATAAAATGGTGATAAAAAAGAACTCATTGTCTTTAACGCAACGAAATAATTATTTACAAGTCAACATGTTTCATAGTAAAATACGCGGTACAAAAATTCATCGTAAGATAAGATACAGTAAACATCAGAGTCAAGTATTTTAAATTGCTAATGCAAAAATACTTTGATTCAATTTAAAACTGTAATTTGCACTGAATTGTACCGTTCATTGAATGACAGACAGTTTGCATTTACAAAGTTGTTAAGTAAAACGATACGCACAATGTTTAAACAAAGATCAAAACAAAAGAATATTAATATCTTGATACGAATGATATGTTTTTTCGACATCAATCAACATTTCATCTGTTATTACAACAAAACATCTTATACCCCTACGAATGTAAGTAGCGTTTCACTATATATTTTTATATACATAGATCTGTCGATTAAAATTTATTTTTATTATTTTCTGCTTCTATTTTTATTCTTTTTCTTTACTAAAATTAAACTTTCGATGCAATATTTTTCGTTCCATTCATAATATTTTTGTAAAAAATAGAAACACTTAAATATCTGTCTTGTAATTCTTGTAATTTCCATTTATGGTCTCATCGTAATAGTTTTTTTTATATTAAAAAGTTATTATTTCTCGTATTTGTGTTGATCAATTAGGAATACCTAAAGTTTAATTTAATCGGGCGGATTTTATTGTGCTGTTGATGCATAACATCAAACAATAAACTATCATATCTTTTAATGAAATTATACATACTAGAAACGTAAAATTAAAAAAAAAAAAAACAAAGAAATACTACCTTTTACGTTTTTTTTACTAAAAAA
>JAAMPD010001158.1:9658-28791 GCA_025266255.1 Trissolcus basalis | reverse complement strand
ATGGAAATCAGACGTGATCCTGAGCAGACCCTGACAAGGAAGACTAGGATTTCTGATCAGGGCCAGACCGAATCCAAGCGTTACAAGCAGCATGAGAATCTGATCAGTTTTCCTGCTCAGATCCACATAAGTACTGTGGTTTTCTGATCAGATCGAGACAAAATCGTATTTCAATTTCTACTAGGGCATAACCTTTTGGAAGTTTTGTTGTCATGCTTGGTCATGCTGACAATTTTTGCAAGTGTTACTGAGCAGGTGTCACTGCGCAGGTCTGTGACTGTGGAGGTGTCACTGACAAATTGATGACATTATTGACGTCATCAATTTATTGAAGTTGATTTTATTGATGACGTCACATTTTGTTTGAGTTTACCTGTACGTAGACCAGTCTTTCATAGAAAATAGTCGATTATTTTTAATCATTCATACTTTTTTAAAAAACTGTCGTATCCGAAATTTTATTTTCGTCTGCTCCGCAGCACAATTTTATAGAGCACATCATGTACCTGCTCTAAATGTTCCTTATACCAGTTTTGATTGGGTGAAAATCGCATTTTGTTGTCTCTGGAAAAGGATACACGGTAGTAGTGTATAATGTTTATGGCAATATATTGATAATATAATTTATTTAAAAAAAAGATTAATAAATTTGTTTTGTAGGTCAAGATATGGTTATCATGCGAACTGATAATAAACAGAACAATGTTCCAGGCGAGTGCAACTTTGATTAAAAAAATGAAAATTTAACGATAAGATTTCCTGTTTCGTTTTCTATATGTGAGTTACTCAATTCGTCTTACATAGAAATTGATTGCACTTAAATAGAAAACAAACAGATCTAACCTGGTACATTCAATCAACTCAATCAACATATTCAAAGGGATGTACATTTATAAACATTGAATATTGCAATTGCCAATACAGAGAATTTTAAACGATAAAAGATAGCAAACAGTAATATACTGAATGAAAAATAATAGAATCTCAGAAAACAGTTCGTAATGCAAGAGTTGTCAATATTGTTCGTCATTTTACTGAGATTGTTTGTTTACTGTTTCAAAAAGAAATCTACTATATATAGTCACTGCAATTTTTGTGGTTGATAAGACAATGTACTAACTAAACTTTTTCTCAGTGTATTGATAAAAAGAAAACCAATATTTTTTCGAACATAAAAGTCAAGACCTAACAATTCCTTATTACAACCAATCAAAATGTAAAAAATGAAAAGTCTTAATAACTTAAGCATGCGTTTTTCTTTAATCTTGTAATCGAAATATTTTCATAACTTTACATTTTTATCGTACATAGCATAGCAACAATGGCAAAAAAGCTTAAAGAGCTATTCAAAGCTTTTGTTAAATAGAATACAGCGTTCACATGTTCATTCTGATGCACGCTCGATGGAACCACTTTCCGGGATCGGTGATGTAAAATTTTGTGGCACACCGCCGAGCAGCCTTTTACGACTCAGCTCAGTCGACAGATCGGTAAATCGAAATCTGAAGGATGCTTTAATTTTTATTATTCGAGGTTTACTCATAAAAAGTTTACCGTCCATTGGAATCATTAATTTAGGTTGGAAACTTTTATGTCACTCTAATTCATACAAACACACTTAACAAAACAATATTGATTTATTTCTCATTTTAAAAATGTATTTGCAATGAATAAAACAAGGTACATCGGTTAAATAAAACGGAACACTTTTTTATTTGTTGTCTATCAATTCAATTGTGTATATGAAAAGATGTTTTTGCATTAACAAAACAAAAGTTTTATTCATTCACATGATTGATGTTCTTGTCAAGAAAATTTTTTTTATTTCATACAGCTCGAATGGACATCGTTGCGTCATTAACAACTTAATCAACAACTTTTCGAGCTAGACAGTTATATTTTGTTGCATACAACCAGAATAAGCAACTGTGAATAAAATTGAAGTTATAACCAAATAATTGACCGTCATGAAATTTGAATTAAAGTGAAAATTAGATTGGATTCTTAAGAACAAAGAATTGTGTGTTATTCATATGATTGCACAAATTATTTAGTTGAATATTGAAATGCTTTGAAATGTTTTGCACAGAGGGATAATTTCATTTCCAGTTACAAATCATTTGATGCTCAAATCAACTTTGGAAACAATCTCTTTCTGAAGAGAGAAATTACGTAACAGTAAAATTAAGTTGAACAAAAACTTTTCCGTGCGATTTACTTTGAATGGCCGACAAAGCTAATTTGAATGATTGTGTTTTCTCTAATACAAAAAGCTTTTTCAGGATCGACTCAACGACATGTGCGTTGCTAATGAAAGTGACACCGCTAATTGCCAACAACTCAACAAATACTGTACTTGACTTTCGGCATTGATTGCCATTCTCTCGTGTTTTCGGACCGATGCGTTTGCACACGGAGTCGAATTGCTGACAGGAGTTTGCTTGTGAAAGTGCACGTAGACGGAACATTATGCAGAATTTCCGTGATACCACGATATACCCGACTAAACAGCGAGATTTGATACGTCGTGTACTTCGCTCTGTAAGCGAGGGATAATCATTTGATTTATGTAATTGACGTTCTCTCATCCTAATGAACTGATTCTAATACAACTTTAACGACACGTTCTCTTTTTTCTCTTCAAAAAAAAATTTACCTTCGTTTTAGAAAAAAAAAATCAAATTTACAGTAAAACACTTAGAAAGCCATGAAAAAATGACGACAACGTTTTCATGTGAGTTTAATTTTTTACAGACGAAAAATTGTCTTTCATTTTCACGAGAAATATTTTTCTTCTTGAAATTAAAGTTTCTGTTTGGTAGCGGAATTAAAGCTCAGTTCGTTTTAGCCTGCGACAAATAATAGATGCAACATTGTGCAGTTAAGTAAATGAAGTGGAACTGCAGCTCATAAATACATAATGCCGTCTCAGTATCTATTTACAAGCGTATTGTCGACCATCATTTATAATAAACCGGGCAAAACAATTTCTCGGTCATGATTTAATATCAATTAGCCAGAGCTTACATCCAATTGGTCTTTTGTTCTGCGTAGCTTGCTACAAGTGTATTGTGCCGAGCAAAATGTATATTCCGGCGGTTACCCAGTCGTTGCGTGTGCAACGATTGTTTCGAGCGCGGCTCCCGAAAGCGATGAGGGCCATCCGTTTAACGAGTAACTTCGAGCAACACCTTATGTTTGAGCGCAGAATTAGGTCGATCTCAAAGTGACTAAGTTTATCTGTTGGACGAAAAGCTCAACAAGGAAAGACGTTCACACTAGTTTCCAGGAGATTTAACGTTCAAGTTGCAGCGCTTAGCTGATACGAAAGTTACTTTCGACGGAATTGATTTACATAGGTAGCAGCCCCGTGCAACGCAAATTTCACTCCTTCCACACCTTGGCTTCCTTAACTGAATCGTTATCATGTATGAACAACTTCAAATCAGTCATAAAGATTCTTTGCCAACGAACTCAACACTTATACATACATAAACATGTGTCACTTATGTGCGGTCATAAAATTAACATAAGTACTGTCGTTCAAAATATGTGTACCCAGACATAAATGAATATTTACGTTCTGTATACTCAGCATTGATTTTAATTTTATTTTTATCGATGAAAATGGGATGATATCATTTGAAACGAAAAAGGAAATTATTTGCTATGCATGAATAATAATTGAACATGCAAAAGTAAATGATGAATGTTTCAGTTGAGAGGAATTGATATGGTTTAATTAAAGTTCACGTCAACATACGAATCAATTTTTAAACAGAGTATATAGATCGTTATCAAGTTACTGATGTCTCGCACTCAACAAGCAAGGAGAATATTTGATAGTGAATGTGTACACATCAGGCCAGAAACTCCCATCTGCTGTTTAGGATACCTGAATTTGCTAGCCATAAATCAAGTTATGAGAGGGCCCGGGGCTTAATAGAGGGAGAATTATATATGCCAGTTACCTGTGAGTGACTCTTCGAAGTTCAAATACTTCGACGCTTATTTGAAAATTCTAATCTTGGCGCAGGAGTGTTGGAATTTCAATCAATTCTAGAGTCATTGGATTATTGGTATTCGAGTTATTCAGTTGGGTAGAAAAAAGTAAACAAGTGAGTTAACAGTAAAACAAACTTTATTGCAACAAAGTTTAGTGGCTACTATTATTGGCTTCACTGTTGTAGTATGAACAAGTATTTGAGCTATGCAGTTTGTACATGAACGATACATTGTTCGACAACAAGTTCGATGTCCAGCAATGTTTATTAAATTCGACTTCTATCCAACAACAAACAAACATGTCGCCGAGTGTCCTGTTACAGGTAATTCAGTGGTTCAAGGGCACAGGGGATAATTCTCAAACATTTTTAAATCCGTGCACTCTGTTTGACTCTACTGTTCTTAGAATTCAATTTGAACATTATATCTTAAACCTATCGTAGATTTTCGAAGCGTACCTATATAATTTCAGGCCAAGTTCTCAAAGTACTTGTCGATAAGGAATCGAGTGACAGAACTTCGAGGTCTCCGGAATTCTATAAATCACGAGATTGTGAACCGAGAAGCGGCCAGTGGAACCAAGAAGATATAGTATAATTCATGTCCCAGTCTACTCTCTCTTTTCTTGCACTTTTTTTCCTTTTTGTTACGGTGACATTTGAACAATTTTTGTTATGAATTGCGTCACCTGCTGCTTGTTTGTTCGAAGAACAACACCCTGTCGAGCGCACCGCGATTCTCGCATTTTTTCTGCGACGGAGTACACATGCACTATATCATTAACCCAGTTATCGTTAACGCCCCATCTTCGTCTCGCGTTCGCACGTATCAACGACCGAACAAAGTTCCGCATCTCATGACGGTGAATTTTCGCTCTCTTCCAAGTCGTTTTCGAAAAAGTTGTGGAGCAGGATTTTTACTTGATAAGCACTTCCAGTGGAACATTTTTTCGAAACGAGTCACGTCGCTCAAAATATAAACAGGATTCTGAAAAATTTGCATCACTTTTGTTTTACTTCGCTTCGACGAAAAAAAAAAGAGTGTAACACGTTAAAAGTCCAAGTATTGGTTAAGAATTCGTCGCGTGTATATAGTTTGACAAGTATTTCATGAAAGTTTTTTCCCGCAAAGCTTCGGTAAGAAGACAAAGGTGTTGCGAGCCAGAGGCACAGAATTTCCTCTCATTCTTTACAGAGCATGTCATAATTTAGCTTACTGAATTTTATTGTGCGAAAAGTTTAAAAAAAGATTACTCGAGAAAATGAATATTGCGATTCACTTTTTTGCTGAAAGATTTTTCTTGCAATTTGCAAAACTAGTTGGGATAATTTAAACTTGCATTATTCAGCTCATAACAGAAAATAATTATCAATTGCAATGCTTTTTGTTAAACACAAACATTTCTTATAACAAATTTTCAGAAAACGTTGAATGTTGATTGAAAACTTCTATTGGGCACGTTCTCAGGAGATATTCTATTTGTGAATTGTTACCTTATTTCAAAATGTAAGACGTGTCCAATGTTAAGAATGAAGTTGTTTATTTGGCACGTGAAATTTGTTTGTAACTTTGTTTCTAAGTTTTTGCATCGATATAGAAATTTTTAATAAACTAAACTATTTCTGCTTGTTGGTCTTCACTCAGAATAAATTTGAATTGAAATTTGATTCAAAAGAATGGAAAAACATCACGAGTGATTGATTTGTTGTTTTCCTCCAAGAGGAGATATTTTTAATGTAAATTTAAATTTTCTGGATGATTGTCTCAGTTGTACTAACGCCAAGTACGATCAATTATTGATTAATGTTTAATGTTCAACACAAGTAGCCTTCGATGTAACTGCAAATACGCCATGTAACAGAAATAAGATGTGCATATAGACATTTCCTAGCATGACAATGTACTAATTCTGTTGCCACTATACTTACTTGTTATGTACCTAAGACGAGGCTAGTCGCATCCATATATTGAACATTCCGAAAATAGAAAATAACTATTTACAAGGGACAGAACAATGATGTTTTATTAAAATATTTTTATCGTTAAAAATAGGTTTACTAATTCAATTGAAATCTTCTTTAATTTTTGACCGTTCAAATTCATATTAAATTATTCAATGTGGTTACCCGCATGGACGAACATATACTTTAAAATATATTTTATGTATATTCCATATATTCAAAATATATCTGAATATATTCTACGTATAAGTCATTTATAAATTATTTATAAAGCGACTATAAATTGTATAAATATAGGCTATAAATATAGAATAAATATAAATTTGATCAGAAAAATTTATTATATTTATATAAAAAATATATAATCGAAATATATTTACGCGTATATTTTTGTCCCTATAGTTGAATAACAAAACTTTCTCTTTGATGTTATATTTAGTTTTTTCAACTTTAAACTGAAATATTTCTTTAACCCGCAAAATAAAAATTGACGACAATTTGAAATTAAGTGATACGTATCTAATTAACGGAATGAAACTAATTTGTCATTCTTTTTTGAATTTTTAAACGTTTGCGTGGTGGGACTTTCTTTTACGTCAATGCGCCTGACCGTACGTCGATTCCACTACTTGAACTTTTATGGACAATTTATTACGAGACCATGCTGCGACACTTTGATAGGAGAACAGATATGAATCCTGCCAGAATTTATGTTTTGAAAAAATGCACCACACAGGGTAATCAACTTCATATTGATACATAAATCAAAATTTAGTTTACGTTACCCACGGTAACCAAAACTTGCGGACGTGAAACAAAAAAGCCCGCAAGATTGTACAACATTTTTATATCGTTTACGGAATCTAATATCTCAGCTACATTAATATATCATCGTTCTTGTTATTTCTCAGTTCTCATTCGAGCGGAATAGAGGTGGCGCCAATTTTTTCCAACGGAATTCATTGTTTAAATTTATAGCAAACAGAGGAATTAATCAAATGAAGTCAAAGCGACGATTTTACTACTGCATGCTTTTTATCACCTACCCTTGAGTGCTATATAATATTGCATTATTCAGCAAGGTACAGCCTGGTGTAACAATTTTCCAGTTTGCATTAGATTTCAGTGATTTCAATCATACGACTCAGTAAATGTTTATCTGCCAGTGCGAAATTATTTGCATTGTGCTTATTAAAATTAAACCTTACATGCGCGAACAATGAAAATGCAAAACAAACATTTCACAAAAGCGATTCTGCGAGTTCAGTTTGAATTCAGCTTGAGTATAATGAATGGTAATTTTTTCGAAACAATAAAAATAATTTATTTTCAACCGAAAATATTTTGAGAGCGAGCGTAGAACAAAAGTTCTATACAGATTCTGCATTTTTCTATACCGATAAATTCAATTATCGCAAAAGTTGAAAACATTATTCCACTTTAAATGTGAATCATGAAGCCCAGCTTAAATTCAAAGCCTTCAATTCAAGTACCGCATAGTGTAAATTTGTTATTTTTGCTTATTTTTGACTGTTTGACTTCATGACTTGCCTTAAAAATGAACAAGATGAATAGGAGATGAATGGGAGATGAAATTGCACACTTCAGTTGAGAACATATAATAACTTTCGTCTTCGTTAAAAATTTATCGTGAGTTTTATATTTAAAGGAGTCTTTAATATCTCGCTATCAAATTTTGCTCTATTATGTCATTTCTGAAATGGCTTTAAATTGTTAAAAAAACATGAAATTGAAATAAATTGGAGAACTAAATTTTTTTCGGTAATAAAGAATACACGTTGAAAATGTATTTTAAATAAAGTTGGAGGTTTAATCTGATGATAATCCACTAAACCATACAACGCGCGGAATATTTCCTTGCAATTTTAGATGCATCAAATTGCTCACTAACAAACGTTATTGTTTCCGTCTGAAGAATTTTCTTTGCGGCCGCCGGAGTCTCTGCGAGACGCAAATGAAATCCATGTGACACGAAGCAGTCGAGTTTTTTATTCTGCTCTCACTTCTTTAGAAAGTTATGTTGTCCCGACTCGTGCATAAATTCAGACGTTTTAATTCTTGTTTCAAACTGCTATTTAAATGAATTGCTTCGCTCTAATACTTATTCAAGTGTCAAATTTCAATTGTAAATGATCTCAGCGACAAAAGAATAAGTCACCCGGGAGAAAACACACCGACCTTTTTATTGTTTGACATTCAAATGAAATCTATTATGTCGTTTGGTTTTATTGTTCCGTCGGTAACCGGAAACTGTAATAGCTGTCATTAGTCGATGCGCAGTGTGCTGCACCGTTTTGCGTGCCTATTTGCCGTCCGATTACTTTGCTTCATACAACATGATACATTGTCTGCGACGCCCTCAGTAAGGACCCGGATCCATAATTGAGATTTTATCGTGCCGATAAAACCACAAATTTTCACTCTCGTGCCATAATTTTAGTGAGTTTACAACCTAAGACTATCTTTATTGTTTGCTTTTCTGTCTAACACCAGCACTTTTTCCCAACTTTTTATTAAACCGATGTTTAATAAAGTAATTCCGAGAAAACGCCTAAGTGGCCTATAAAAACTACCTTCGAGGCTATTCATTGTTTAGAGAAATTGGTAATGAGAAATTTTGCATCGAGCAAAAGAGCAGTGCCATCACTTTTATTCAATATAACTATTACCACCTCGTTAATTTTATGGCCGGAATATTCAAATCGGGAATGAAAATCGATATTTATTACACGCTTGTAATAAATGTTCGTATTGGCGCTTTAATTACAGAATGATTTATACGTATTTATTGTACTGGGCGAATGTTATTTTTACATATCTGTCTGTTATAATTTATTTGATGAAAATTTGATAATGCGATATTTGGAAGATGTGATTCTCTAACGTTTGGAAATTGGATTAATTTGCAGGATCCGGTGCAAAACGAAAGGCTTTCGGCTACGAGAAATGGTGACATGGAAAAGCAATTGGAAGATGCGAAGCAGAGCTGGTAGGTTAAACTAGTAAACTCAACTTGTGTGTTCGCCAGTTATATTTCGTATAATCATTCCATTGAACATAAATTCATATACATTTGGAACAATTGAATGATCCAATTTCGTCTGATATTGATAAAAATGGCGTCAAAAATTTCATCTCAGCAACGCAACTCGAGTTCTAACGTTGCAATTTTGAATTGTGTTTTGCAGTAAACTGTCCGTGATTATATCCAGTATAAGCAGAAAATGTAGACAATTTCGTATTTAATATAAAAGAAGAAGTATGAAAAAGAAGAAATTACGAGCGTGCATTTTTATACGAGCCTTGTACATAACCGTATTGTCTCATTGAGCGAATTAAAATCGATACTGTCGTGATGACGCTGTTACGGAAATGTAGCGGCATCGTAAATTCATTTCTTCATGCGCTTAAGGAGTCTTTTTCCGGGTCGCCGTAAATACATCCGCCACTATATCGCCTCGTTAAACATTATATTAACGTCGACATGCGTTGCCACGTGGCCGAACGATACTAAATATTCCTGCTTATGTAATCGTCAATGATCATTTATTTGTATGCATGCTGGAGCCACGCTTTCATACGTGCTGCTTTATCACTTCCTCGGTATAGAAATAGGTTAGCAAATATTATGATTGATGACGAACAGGGTTTACACGGAAATTCACTGCTGAGTAATTCTGGCCACAGCTTATGTTTAAGCAGCACAATCGTGTTATCCGTATAAGAATAACGTCGCTTCAAGTTTCACTGTTTGTTCGTCTACTGAAAAAGATTTATTGATCTTGAATAAGTATGTTTGTCAATGCCAAGTCCTGCTTTCTAGCAGGAAACCCCCAAATTGGCATTAAATTATGTGAAAATGTACACATACTTGTTAAATAAATTGTTATGCCGCCGCACTAAAATCCAGACCTGACTAAATATATTTCGTACTACTTGATGATAGTTAACCAACGAATTAAAATACGATAAAAAGTAATCACTGTTTCAGAATTAATTTTTCTTTAATAACTGATCCAAACATGAAAAGAGGTAGGATTGAAAGAGGTTTTGATAATTAAGAAAAAAACACACGGGGTGAAATTAACACAAATTGGTTTTTGAGTGTCAGAATGAGAGAAGAAATCCGATATTGAGGATTTCAAACTTTTCTCGAGTGAATAAATTGATGCCCCCGATAATCTTTCTCCATTTCACATTGTTCGTCGAAGATGTTAAAATTTCAGTTGACGAATCTTGTAGAAACGCTTCTCCGCCGTTTTTCAAGCTCATTATATGTTTATGAAAAAAGATAGCAATTTAAATAAACTAGACAGCTGAGTTCTTAAGTTTTGCATGCTGAAAAACTACCTTTCATAAAATGCACAAATTCTGGCTGAAAATATTTCTCTTCCGATAAATTCACTAATTTAAATTTGTTTAACGTTATGATTTTTGTTTTATTTTATTTTATTATTATATTTATTTTTTTCGAATTTCACCTCTCTCAATCTCTAATGATCTGTGTAAGAGCCAAAATTTACGCAGCTCAGGGGAACAAACCGTACAGATTGTTTTGATCAAGTTGGGAGAGAAAAAACGTGGAAATTTATTAAAAAAAGGTAAGTGAAGTGTAAAAGAGCGGAAAATCACGCTCGTTGGCAGCGTTGATTTGTCTTCGTGGAATATTCAACGATCACCGAAAACCGTGGCCGCGTTGAACCGCACCAATGAATAAAGCAGCCGACGCTTTATCCTAATCTGCGAAAGAGGCAGCTGCCAATGGGTGCGTTGTAACCGTCGAGGATTTCGACCACGACCATAAAGGAGATCACGCCTGGCTGTGTCTACCTTATGTTGCGTAACGTGTTCCATAATTCAGGCTTAACTATTGGCCTCGCTTCTCACTATTACTCTCGATTAAATACCAGGCCTGATATATCTGCGCCAACCATCTTAATTTGAACGAGAAGAATGAAGTCAGTCTTGCGAATAAAGCAGGCCGAACGCCTATTTCTCCGCGGACAAGAAATCCTACTTTTGAGAAATGGGGCGCAAGTTTTTTCGCTATTATCGGCACTTAACGTTCGAGAAACCGCTCAGCCATGAATTGCCTTGCGTTAATAATACTAATACGAGCATTCGATTCACCCACTGGAAAGGGACTTGAGAAACGGAGTTATTTGAACCGAACGAACCTTTCCACTCGAAACACAATCGTGATTCACGATCCCATGATCCTGCGAGTTCAGCCTCGCTCGTGTGTCGCGCAAACTCCAAAACCTTGCTCCGACCAGTGCAACGGTCGGTCGTTAACGAAGGTGACGCTACAGAATTTATCTGAAATATTTGTTACGATTTCATGCCAGCCGTTTTTTTTTTTCTTTTCAATCTGATGGTTTCATAAACTCACTCAACTATATATAGATCCTACAGATGTATAGTTTTCAAAACTAACACGCGTTTCTGACGTAAAATAATGATGAACTTCTATGCACATGTTTGTCCATAATTGCGTAAACAATTAATCTATTTGCTTATCAATTCTTTAAGCAAGACAAAAATTTTCCACGTTTAATGATGTTAGTCATAACTTTCCTTAAACTTCAACGTGTACTATATGAAGAAAATTACTATCTCTGATAAAAAGTTATTCGTAGAGATTTATAGGTAGATATTTGAAAAAAAATGTGCAAACTTTCTTGTTTAGATTAAACTAAAAAATCCTGAATGTATAGTTTATTATACTTTTGTTTCTGTACGTTTTGAATTTCTTATTGCCCTTTGAAGTTTTAAAATAAAATCATGACGCGTGAACAACATACTTGTTCTTCTTCTGATTTCAAAAGTAAACTTAAGTCAAGCAACATCTCGTGTATCAAAAATTGCATAAAAATTTATTTTACGTAGGTTGTAAATATAGATATGCTATCTACTTCCATCAACCGGTCTCATGTGAACAACAAATATTTGCAAGAAATCTATACGCGACATATTATCCGCGTAAGTCGATTTCCTCAAACTCGGTCCAAAGTTGCTGCAAAGTTTTTCTTCCTGCATAAGTTTCTACCAAAACATCTAACAAGGACACATATGTTTTAAAACCTGTCCGGCTTCCTACTAGAAAAATATCTTAAAAATGTCGATTGATGTCACTCTAGTGAAAGATTCCTAATTCAAGAAGAACAAAGTAACAATTTGCGAGATGAAAAGTGAAAAAAAAAATGACGAACAAAAAGTACCTTTGTGTTACAAGAAATTTTGTCGTCATCAACATTGGCTTTCATGTTGGTGTTTTTTTTTCTGTTCCGCGAAAAATCATGCGCAAATGGGGGCACGCAAAGTTTCGACGACTCAATGCAAATGCCTGGCACAGTTTGCCGGCATGGCAGCCACTCGCCCGCCACGGAATCCAAAAAAAAGTGTTTTATTGGAAATCCGTCCCGAGACTTAATGAAATTCCACGCACGGAAGAGAGATTTTCCTCGGTCATTTTATCTCGACCTGAAATCGTCTTTGGCGGTGCCCGCCCTTTCCAGGTTTGTTCGAACCCGTAACTTTCGTATCAAAATGATTACCAGTTCTGACGCTTTGAAATTATAATTAATATCACATTGTCAGATAATGTCATTCTCGTGACGTCGTTCGTTCGTACGTTTAAATCCGCGAGCTGACGTTCGCCATGATACTCCGTTGAATACGAAAATGCAATAAATGTTCCAGATGCGGAGGACTGCAAATTTCGTAGACAATGTCATTCGAACAGGCACATTTTGGGCATTAACAATGAGCAGATCGTGTGTGTTGCGCTGATTAGATTTTCCGGCGCGGTCAAAACTAACTCGCGCACGCTTATTTGGAGTAACTGTTCCGTTACTTTGCAGTTTAGCATTTTCCCGAGTGTAACCATACTTCAAATGTATCGAATTACACATCAACCCACCCATCGCCTACGGTTTCTATTGTCAGAAGTCAGAAGCGCAACTCTTCTCTAATAGGGCGAATTCCTTTTAAAATATTTGCTAGATCATTTAAATTGGCATTATGAAAAATTAAACTAATCATGACATTGCGATAGTTGTAATATTTGAATAAATTTGCTATTATAGAAAAATTATGATAAGGGTTAGTTCGCTGCTGATGAGAATACGGAAATTAAGCAACTCTAAACGTGCATGGTCAGTACTTAGGTGAGTGACCGTTTCTGCATAAGAAACGAAGCAATCACATTCTACATAACCTGTGCTAGTAGAGCTCGAGGCATCATTTGACCTGGCTTTTCGGGGACACAAGGCGCCTTCCCAGAGTATATGTAAAGCTTTGTCCAGCCACAAAGGGCACTGACTGGGCAACTAGACGACATCCCTGATCTAAGCATACAAGGTACATAAGAATACTTTCGGTACCTACCTACTTTCGGTTCGAAAGTTAGGAAAAAAGAAAAAGTATTAATGAATAGCAAAGGGATACGAGTACAAAGGCACAAGTTAGGGGTTCGTTAGTCTATACCACTTTGCTGAGTTTTCTCAAATATTTTGTAGTGTATAATGATTAAAATTATCATTGAAAATGAAATTGACATCAAAGATTGAAATAAATTATTGTAATTGCTTCAAATCTTTAATTTGAATTTTATTTAAACGGAATAGCAAATTAATTCGAATTTCACATTTGACGCGATAAGCTATATAATTACTTCAACTTTATTTATACGAGTAATTGTATTTCTACGGATAAAACAATTTTGTAATACTAGGATTACTGACAACGAAATAGAAGTAGATGTAAAGTAAACCATTCAACAGAATCTGTTTATCATTTTCAGTTTATTCTCTGTAAGTCGTAAATTAGTTTTACAAAATGTGTTTTCTACACTACTTAGTTTGTAAAGATACTCTGTGTCTCTAAGAGTGACTTCTTGTCATGTTCTTAGCAATGAAAAATTACATTAAATTGATAGTAAGGTGTTTATTTTCATGAATCCAGCAACAGTAAATACGCTTTTTAATTTTTTTTTGAAATAGCTCTTATTTTTGATAGTAAAATATATTTCACAGCCAATGTATAAGAAAGTCAACAAATACTCAAAATGTCAGCGTTAAGTCGGTTTCTTTACGACACGCCTAGTGTATTTTCTGCTTTCACAATGCAGGTCGCGCTTACAAGTAAATTTCTGAAATGATCACCAGCGCATTCATTAATTTAACTGTCCGGTAACTCGCTTGTCGCAGCAGGACATACATGTCCCACAGATTCCAAGTTTTATTGTTGCGAGGCAAGTTTGTCTTTTAAACAAACTCCCGCGAAACATTATTTCTCCCGTGCCCAGCTTTTCAGTGTCTCCGAGAGTTGCTGGATGGGTGCACAACCTCTTGTCTGTCGCCGGAGATGCAGCATCCTCCGGTTGTCGCAGCTCTTTGCCATAGTGCGGTAGATGCATATGCATGGCAAATCCTCGTATTGCGAGCGCATTTTATGCATGTGCGTCGTATTCGCGTTATGCACAATTGGCACGCGCTAAAATTTGCTTAACAATTTCAAAGTCTCTTTGGTGAATAAACAAACACCAAATCACAACGCTGAGTTATTAACATCGCCATCATATTTTCTCATTATTTCACGCAATTGAATTGTAACGTTCGAGTGCAATTGTTAACGAAGGCATTTTTTCGTTCGCTGTTCGGTCAAAATAGAATGACGCTGTGCAAAATGCAGTCGTATATATTTTGCATGCTTTTTCAACGCGTTATTGTGTTCAAAAAGTTCTTGTTCGATAAACGTAGTTAACGGTAATGTGCAGGCGTTTGAAAAACGTTCCGCTACGTTTTAGTTTATATAAGTGAAAGTTCAATCATATCTAAGAATCATACGATCAAGTTGAAAATTCATATTCTTACTTCGCATGCCGAATATATAACATAGTGTATATGTGCCATAACTCGTTCGTGCTTTCTTCTCTTCGATAATTTTTTTGACGCTAAAATGGCTATATGTTGATCATATAGTTGTTTTTTCAAAAACTGATACGCAATTTTCTCAAATGATATTTTTGCTAATATGTACTCATTTTTGAGTTAGACATCAAAAAGTGACTACATTTTCTGGAACATCATTCATTTAAAAGTTCTCGAAATTATTTTTGAATCGTCTGCATGTATTTTTTTCACGATTTCGAATTTAGACCAATTCATTTTTATGACACTGATGTTGACACAAAAATAATGATATGGAATCTATTCAAAGTTCTTATAGCAGTCAAGTTTGAAATTAATTATGAAAGTAATCATTCAAATTCCCTTCAAATGAAATTAGTTATTTTCACCTTGGTCAAAACCAATTTCTAGTATTTTATCATTATTTAAATAAATTATTGGCAATTTACCTAAATCAATTGAAATGTTTGAATAACGCAATACACGAGTATTTTTATACATCAAAATCTTACGAACATTGCAGTTTTTCCGGAATAAAGAAGAACAAGTACAAAATCTACATTTTCTAATATAAAGAAATCTTGAATTTAACAAAGAAACTAACGATAGAACAAATTATTCTTGGTTGTGTATTCTATTTCAGTTAAAATGATAGTTAGTTATTTAGATTTTTTGTTGATTAAATGATCGTTCTAGTTTCTAGTATTTTAAATACTGAGAAAGTTGAAGAGAAACTGATCTGGTTCATCAAGTGCTGGTCATTTTTATCTTTGAGTTATTAAAAATTGTAAGATTTGATATGATTCTGTTACATTTTTCGATTATATTGAATTTTTGTTTTTTCATAAAATTTCAGAAACATAGAAAAACGACTTCATATTGTAAATGTAGAAAAAACTAAAAAAAAAAAAACAATTTAGATGTAACAAAAGGATGTTATTTTAGAATAACCACTGTATGATTTCGACCGAAAGCTATTGTTACATAAACACGTAACATCTTAGCACTTGAGATCAGTCGAAATGCTGATCTGGATTTTTCCTAATCCAGGACGCTGGAGACTATACTTCAAACCTGAGCAGTTACTATTTTATTTTTATTTTTTTTGGACGTAATAATTTACAATTCCACTTCCTCCATGAATTCGAAGCGATGATCGAAGCTCTACTCTCAGCACTATGAGAAAAGTTTAACGACCTGAGACATGCTTTTTTTTGGTTCTTGGGTATTCGTATCAGTTTTATGACCGAGGTCACTATGTCACATACACTAACAAGTCGAGCCGAACGCGAATATATACGTATATAATATCTCTTTTGGTAGATATAGAAAATCGAAACTCGCAAAATATGACAAGGAAGATTAGTTATCACGAACATTATACGACTCAAACAGAGGTGTGATTTTGATGCGTGGCATAAATTTGTTTTGGAATTTGAATGTGCTGGTGATGTAATTTGGATTTTATGTATCTAATTGAAAAGGATTATAAAGGAACAAATTTTAATTATTATTGTATGCGTTTGAATTTCAAATTAGGTGGTAATAACTGCGATGGTCATTATCACAATTACAAACAGCTTTTCCTGCAAATAACGAACCTTTGAAATGAGCAAAATTTTAGTCATAAAACTGATTATCTGTTTTTGTATGACACCATATTGATTCAGCTGAACTTGAATCTTGACAAGTTTCAGTTCGCAGCGTAAATAGTGTGTCTCATTTGAAAAGGTGTGCTGTCAAATTTAATTGCCAGCATTTCTAATGTGAAAAATCGTTGGTGCAGGATGCTGAAGAGCTGACGATGAAATCAATAAAGAAACGTGTCGGATGAAAATTAAAGTTATGTGAATTAATCCAACCAGTCTCACTTCAGTGATTGAAAACTAAGCTCGCAGAAGAAGAAACAAATTTTCTTCAAACACACTTAAGGTAAATGCTCCAGTCATTGGAAGGTCAAGCATTACTCGTCATTTTAAATGTGTATATGAAGTTATTTAATATCCACATAATCCATAATTAAAAAGTTGATGATACCCTGAAGTCGGACTTGCAGCCAATTTACGCGTCATCGGTTTATTTTTTGACAGGTCCATTTGTTTACATTCGAAATTTGACGGGTCACGGAAATTTGTCATTTCATTCAAAGTGAAAATGAGAGTGCAATTGGTCGTATCTGTTTTTATTTTTTTTTTTTTTTTAAAAAATGTGATACCGAGATGCGTGTCACATTAGGTATAAGTCTATTGGTTAATATGATTTGGTTTCATATTCGACAGGTCGCAAAATTATACTTTTGACATTTAGTTTCGTTAGAAAAATCTAAAATCAAAACGCAGGCGCGCGCGCAGCTCGCGCCAATGTATTTTTATTTGTTTAGAAAAATTTTTAAATTGACGAGGGAGAGCGCGCTCGACATTCTAGTTTAAATATAATAATTAGTGGAATGGAAAGAGAATTTAATTAGAAATTAGTTATACAAAGTAAAATTACATGTAATTATTGTTCAGTTCTTAATAATGAAAAAAAGTGAAAAAAAAACTGAACCAGTCATCGGAATAAGTTTAGACGACTACACCAGTGACCGGAAAAAGCCTTGTACCAGTCATCGGAATGGCAATAATAGAATTGTAATTTTACACTTTACTTGATAAATTTTGATAGGAAAAATTAATAATAATTTCGAATTTGTGAATAATATTTGTCCTTTAACAAATAAAAATGAGCAATTTTTTCATAAATGCGATGAAAATGTTACGAAATAGAAATATTTTGAAACTGGAGTAAAATTTAGATTAAAAAAAATATAAAAAAATTATGTTAGAAATCAATATTTCATTATTAAAGAATTTTTTTAATCAATAAATTCACAATTTCATTCAAAAACAAGTGAAAATAATTAAAGACAGCTTTTGAAACAATAAAATATTTTATAAACAAATATGTTTAGAATAATGAACAAATTTTCAACCTACTTAGTCACTGCCGATACGGGGTACACTTCCATAGGTGTACCATTAATAGAAAAATCAATTTTATTTGTAAAATATTAATTAAAAGTTAATTTATTTTAGTTCAAATTAAAATTCGAACCTTTTTTGACCTATTTGTACTTTTTCTTTTACGTGAACATCAATTTTTTCTCCCGAAAAGTAAGTTTCAAAATCATACTGAATAGCTGTTACGTTAAAAATGTCCGTCTTCAAACAAAAATCCGAACGTACATTTCAAAATTATTTTATAGTAATTAATTACGTCATTATGTTTATTTCAAAAGGTTCTTCGTTCAGTATTAAATGAGATTCAAATCAATATATAATTCATCATAATACACGGCGAAAAAAATATCAGTAAAATTCTGAAAAGTATTACCCAAATTATCAACTTGAATCAGAAACCAGTGACAAACTCCCGCTTAGCTGGTTTTTTCAGTTCGCTTTCTTCTTTTTTTTTCGAAGTTTTAGTAAAAATTATCAAACTCAGCAGTAAAAAGTATAAATCAACACAGAATTTTGTAAAACATTAGTTTTTATGATATTATTAATAAAAAAATGTAAAATTATCGAATATAATTTGTTCAATAGTATAAAGAAAAAGAATGAAACAGCATTTGAATTTTTCTCAGACAGTCTGATAAAAACGTGCGCCAACTTTACTGTGATCATTTTTAATTTTGAACTCATGCACAAAGTTTTCTCGCAAGTGCCTTTCTCCTCTTCTCGGTGTATATATACCCCGAGTTTGCTGACATTTACAAGCGTGTAGATTTAAGTGATCCGTGTATCTCCGATTATTATAAATATTAGTTAGGTTTGCGAATTTCAGAAAAACAATCTGTGCGATAAAATGAGCATCAATAAGAAATTTCTAACCTTCCTCCCACTCTTGACGAAATAGATTTCCACAACAAATGATGTACAGGGGATGTGCCATTATAATTAGTAAATTCGAAAATCTTAACAAACAAAATAATAGGTCGCGGGAAAAAGATTTAAAAAAATTATTTTAGATAAAAAATCATTTATATTTAAAAATTATTCAGCGCTTGACAAAAACTACAATATAGGTTCATAATTTCTATTCTAGGTTATACAAGTTCTATATAGCATAATTTTTATCAAACTGGATAATAAAAATTATTGAATTTCCCATTTAGCACTGGTTTATGATTCAGATTGATAAAAATTCTTCAAAATTTTCAGAATTTTTCAAAAGTTTTTTTTGCCGTGTAAGA
>JAAMPD010001157.1:28821-55153 GCA_025266255.1 Trissolcus basalis | reverse complement strand
AACTAGTAATTTTTATGTGGATTTTATGCAAATTTTACTATGTATTGAGTATTTTTTGAACTAAAAATCGTTCTTTTTCATTGGAATTTGATTTATTATCATCAAATACGATTCGGTCACAAGTTTATTAGGATTCACAGTAAAATTTAGTGGGTTATTTCTTTCCGTGAAGGGAAAGTGAAGCTTTGTACGGAAAGTTTTTTAAAAAATAAGGAAATGGTGTTCTTCCTTATAAGGTAAGGAAATAACAAGGATGTTGTTCAATTCATCGAAAGGTCAGTAGCCCTATTCACAGGGTGAAACGATAATCACAAGAGTAGGAGGGTCAATGCGAAAGAAGGGTGTTATCTAAAAGACAGAAAGATAGAGAGAGATGGCACGTGCTCAGAGCAGAGCACGATGAGACCCGGGGGACATCCGCTAAGCCGAAAGGGTTCGTGAAATCGGGCAAAACTCGACCAGTCCAATGCGTGGACAGCTTTTGGACCATTGCTGTATAACCTGGTTCCAAATTGTGGAGCACTTCCTCTTTCTAGGTCAAACCCACATTTCCAATCCCTTGTTTACTATTCACGTAAAACCAAAATACAAAAATTCATCAAAATCAGCAATGAAAGAAAAATATCAATTTAATTGAATAGTCAAAAATTATAAAATTGATTAAATATTTTGTTTAATTGATTTGACATTTTTGTATCGCTGAGATGAATATATGAATAAAGTGTTTATGAAAAAAATCAACGATAGCGAATAGATTTGCGCGACAACGTGCCAAAAGCATTAACCAGCGTCGCAGTGAACGCAAAGGTTAGCCTGGAGATTAAAAGGAAGTTAGCTCCCTGCTCCCGCGCTTCTATCAATCACAATTATATCCTCTTTCTCTCCCCACCGCCCCCTTTTTTTCCTCTTATCGCTCATAATTATTGTTCATGACTTTATCTCAACGCAGCCGCGTGGATCCGGGTTGAAAATAATAATTGCAAAAGCGAAAGGAAAATTATCAACGATGAACATTCGTACGCAAAAAAAATTAAATTCAAGGATTATTAACTGCGAAGGGATTTTTCAGCCGTATATTTGTATCATCATTCTGACCGAACCTCAAAATAAAATATAAAATATTCAATTTTCAATACCAGCCTCATGAAAAATGAAGCCAAATGAGAATTAATTTTTCCCCCAACATTACGAAACTCGAGACTGCGAATTATTCAATTTACCTTTTGAAACGAAATTTAAAATGCAAAAATCGCGAATCATATATTTGCAAATAATTTTGTTTCCCCGTTGATTGGCGTAGACAATCAAAAAGAAAGACTGAGAGGAGTGTTGTCGGTAGGAAAAAAATAAGCGTCTACTTGAAATTCGCTCGCCGAGAGAAAGAGTCCTTCTTACCCAGTGATCCTCGAGGCCTGCAGCCTCCTCCTCATCGAGGACCGACGAGCGCACTTGCAGGATAATTGCGTGTACGAGTAAACGCATACGGAGACAATGCCCGAGCACACACTTTCATGCTTATCCGCATGTCACGTTCTGGCCTATTACCAAGAGCGTTGGAAAAAAGAAAAGAAATGTTCCAGGGGAGAGACACCACCGTGAATTGCCACAGTTCTCAATTTTTCACGTCTTACTTCTACCAGCCCATTTTTTATAATTACACAAAACAACATCCAATCTCAACAATCTCAAAAAAAAATAAAAATCATACGACCTTAAGATAATTATTCAAATCAATTCTATTCATTTTAGTCTGTACAATTTCTTTTTTTGTATATGTATATTTTTTTTGTTTTCAATTTTCCTGTTTTTTACAATCATCAAGTTAAGCTTGAAATGTGTAATAACAGAGAGGGACACTCTAGAATTTCTTCCTCCGGAATGTCTGTACATTTGTCGAGGATAGATTTGTAAATAGGAAATGTTTCTCATAATTGCTTAGAACACCCTGTATATCGCAGGACCTAACTTGACTCTCTCTCTATCGTTGGCAGAACGCGCACGCATACGCACATAATGGAAGCCCCTCAAGTAGCCCCACCACGGCAAGTACACACCTCTGCGAGAGCTTCACGTACGCTGCTCTTAGATTACGCACGAGGTGAAGCATAAGTGCGTAAGCTCGTATCAGCGTGTGCGTGAGTTATACGTACATCGCGGCGTCTTTCGACGTCGGTGCTTTGCTCTAGCTTGCGCGCGCGTTGGCCTGAAAAAAAACCTTGTGTCTTTGTCGGGCCTACCCCCTCCTCCTTCTTCCTCTCGTTTTTTGTTCTCTCACTCTGACCGGGTGCCCCTCACGGACAAAAAATTAAACTAACAAATTACTAATTTTTTTAAACTACCAAAATACATTATATAAAAATCATAAAATTAAAATCAAACATATAAATACATCCAATCTATTTATAAATCCTATTCGACAATTTAAATTATCATTTCACACTTCAAATGAGATTCTAAAATATATATTTGAGAAACATGAAATACGATAAAAAATACGAACAGAAATCATTTTGGTGTAAACTTAATTTTATATCAATTTGTTTATATTTTAGTCCGTGAAGGTGTACCAAGGAATTCCACCCTTTTTTCCGAGAAGGGAGACAGAAATCGGGTCATCCTTGTCTCTCGTTCTTTCTTTTTCTTCTCCGCACCCTCGTACAGGTGGGGGAGGTCTGCTCGAGCGAATACGACACGTACATATCGTACAAGTGCACGCTTCCAGCAGGGTGTACCCGCGAACATCTACACCCCCCTCCCCCTGCTGATCGCGCTATCTCGCTCGTTAGGAGGGGTCCTCTCTTTTACTCGCTACTTTGACGCGTACACCAGGAGCGAGCGCGTGCTCGGAAAAGGAAGCAATACTTTTCTCTCCCGGGTGTACACATTCGCGGGAGAAAATGCCTCGCAATTGTCGTGCTTTATATTTATATTTCCTTTCTGAGCGCGCGAGCGGCGTTTTGTTTTACACGCTGCTGCCTTTGGATTTGGACGTTACATAAGAACACACACCGGGACAACAAACAACGTTCTGAATAGTTTAGAAACAGAGAGCTTTTTCAGCGGGTCCGCTGGTACGTGCGATGACGCCACGTCGGGCGAGCTGTCAAGGCGTGCCAATTGTTTTCGCGAGCGAAAATCCAGTCGAGGAGAGTGTAATTTTGATAAAAAGTTCCTCTCGGCAATCAACAGCGGGGAGTTAATTTCATAGAGAGAATAACGAGATCGCACGAAACACACAACAGCCCGGGGATGAGGGAATAAAATATTTTACCGCCGCGGATATCAAAATTCATGGCAGCTGAATTTTTATTTAATGACAGCCACCCGACGCGTTACACATTTAGTATTCCATCTTCTTGCGATTTGGAAAAGCACCCTCGGCTGGAAACATCAAATTGCGTGGATCGCGCGTGTTTGACCCGTTTTTCCATCGTGGGCTTTTCGTCCTCGTTTTTTTTTATCCACCCCGAGCGCGGCTAGGCTCTCTCAAAACCGAGGTCTCTTTTATTACACGGTTCAAGGAGTTCGCACTTTCCTGCAATATCTTGACGATATCTGGCGCCGATTAAGCTTCACAAGCGTGAACTTTCTCGTTTTCATCCCAGCCGGCAATCACGCGGGTGAAAAACTTGTCACTCTTACAGAATTATTTCACAACTTTGAACACAAGATTGCCATTTGATTCGTCCTGATTCAGCGGTTTCCAACAGCGATCAAATACCCAAGCAGGGGAGACAAATTTTTTAGTTTATACCGTTCGCATAAATTATTTACAATTTTTCTCCCTGTTGAAAAATGTTGGTGAGATTAAGTTTGATAAGCTGACGCTGTAAATCAATAGCAAGACCAAACGAATAAACTAGAACATCATTTTGTGATCGCCATATGTTATTTATCATAAGCATGACTAAGTTGCCCCCGGACTGGAGCAACTCGAAAACAACAGATTTTGACAAACACTAAAATATATCGCTCTTCGCCACAATTTATAATAGTTCTTTTCATAAGCATTTCACGCCGAATTACACCGCTTAAAATTGATTTCGAAGGCCTTGCGAATGTTTTTCGACTCGAAAAAAGACAAAATTGCGTAACTGCGCGCTGCGATCTGGTCACATAACTAATAATAGTAATCGCATACAAGACATGCAGATATAGGTATAGCTACGAACGTTGTCGTACTTTATAAATAAATTATTACATTGCGCTATAATATGAAGATGACATGATCTTTAACATATCGAACAAACGTACAATCATTAATTTGTAGAAAATTATGATTCTGCAACGCGCCACAATGAAATGGCCTTGAACGAGCTTCACGAGTTCATGACAGTGACATCTGTTACTAAATATAAGAATCCCTTGAATTTATACCTGATGGCTAATATAAATTTCAACATCACAATTCAGTAAAATAATAATAAAGCTAGTGCTGTTACAATTTTTTTTTCATGAAATTCAAATTTTCATAATTTTTTATTTACAAAATATAAATTACGTTGATGATTTGTGCCATTTACACAAATGTAATTTAATTTTTAGTTTTTTGTCTTATCAGTAATAAATTAATGTGTGATTTAATCGTAACCTCTTAAAACAATAATGAAAGCCGAAAAATCGAATCTTGTGTTGAACCAGTGAACTTGATAAATTGAAAAACGAGCTCTTTAGGTACGTGTCATTTCTGATTCCAATCCTGAAGCACATCACTTGAATAAAATAAAAAAAGATTTTTTCCTAAATGTTCGAAGCTCAAAGTGTTTCAGTAATTTAGTATAACCTGACACATGCAACCGTGTGGAAACCAAAAGATGTCATTATACAGACGATTCCCGCTTCCCTCCAGAGCGACCAATCTTTTCTGAACGTATTGCTGCTGACATCTGCTCGTATAACCCACCGGTAAAGTGCATAGACCATCACACGTGTCCCGTCTGCAAAAAAAAGTGAACAATGAGACACAAATGAAAATGACGCGAAAAAGAAAAAAACATTGTGAATGGGCCTAATGTGTGGTACATGCACAAAATTTAATTGTGTAAAGTGATACAAATTTTCACGCAGCGTTACACTAATATAATCCTTGAGGCGAGAAAAAAAGAGGTCCTCGACACGATTAGGTGAAATGTCACTTTGGGTATAACGTACGTGGGAATGCAGTCAGATGGTTCGCTAATTCAAATTACTACGAAATCGTTAAAAAAAATCGTCAGAATTTGAACCGCTCAAATTTTATTTTCTTAGAAACATTTACGTTTACTTTAGCTTGGAATTTCTAATGTCAATGGCTTTTCGTTTATGACCAATAGAAATGACTTTACAACTTGACGTTCATATTATTTCGAAGCCTTCATAAGGTCAGTGGATGACATTTTGATGCACTCAATTTTTATGTTCTATTGAACTTCAAGATAAACTTTCTTCCGGATAAAATGATTAATAAAATATGTTCTACATTTTTTTGAAGATAAAATGATTTGAACAAACTTGCACTTCATGGTACCAAAAATTAGATTAACTTACGTGCAGGCTTCACTTCGCACAACTTGTGAAAATTGTTCATTCGATCCCTCAAAGTTGACGATATACTTCCAGTTTCCTTCCGAGTTCATCGCTGCCTTGGGTGTTATGTACGATGATTTTGTGGGACAAATAGAAATATATTCAGACTCCGATTGACGTTTCTGACGGTTCCTATTTTCATTGACATATTGCAAAAAAGGATTCTCCCGAGCTGTTTGGGGTGCTGCCGGAATATCATTAGCTCCATAATACCTGTACGAAAATCAAGTTAATATTAAAATCGTGTAATTTGTTTATTTTTTATATTCATTTGAATAACAGAAAAAATTAAATTAAATTTCCAATTTTTACACGTTTTAAAAGTTTTTGAAAGTGTTAGGACGTTTTCCTACATTCTAGAATGTACAAAAAGTGACTATGACAACATTTTTTCAAATATGATTGTTGTCAGCGTCATACTGAGAAAACTAAATTGCACAATAGCAGTACTAATGATAAACAATGTATTGTCGAGTTCTACCTTTCTTAATCATAAACTTGAGCTGGAATGAAAGGTCAAGTTTATTTTAAAAATTGACTCAGGATTAAATGGCAATGCTAAAAATTGTTTTTATAAAAAACTAAACTTATGTATTTGTATTGTAAAAAATCAAATTTATGCCATTTGTGTTATCGCCCCTCAAATGATGCAACTTATTTTTCGATTTCAAAGCAGTGTTAAAAAATGATCATTACCCATTAGTCCACAATTTTTGTTCTGTGCCAGCAGGTATGACTGGTTGGTTTGAATAAAACAGATTGAAGTGCGCTGAGACTGATGATTCATGAACAAAATGATTTGGCGGTGTCGGGGGGTATGGGTGTGAATGAGGCGGTTCAACGAGGAATCTGTGAACAGGGCGCAAAACAAGTATGCATTCCGAAAAACATCATTATGATCGAGAAAAATCGTAAAAAAGTGTAATACGAACCTTCTTTGGCTTTGCCTGTTTGGCGGCGGTCCATAAACTTTGGCTGGTACAAAAGTGTGAGGCATTTCTGGATATGTTAAAGGACGTTCCGCCTTTTTGTAATGGTATCCAATTGTGTTATTTGGTTTAGCTCTGAAAATACCAAATAAGTAAAAATCTACCAGACACAATTTTTTGCAAAACAAAATTACAACGAAAACTTTATTCTTAAAGTTCCCATTCACGAATCATTATCTATACAATTAGAATAACAGAAGTAAAAAGAATTTTACGCGTTTCCGTAATTCTCGGAATTCGTAATTTTTGTGATTTCGTTGAATTTAAGTGTATCATTAAATCGAACTTATTTAGCAATTTTGAATTCGTAAAAAAAACCGACGCGTAATAATTATGTTCCTTCCGTTATTAAGGAACGTATATAATAACGTTGACACGATGACGACAACGAAATAAATTTTCAATTTTAATTGATACTCGGGGCACTTTTTCCGGACTTTTATAATAAAAGCATGATAAATATACGACGTTTCAAAAGATAGGCGCAACGCTCACGTCGGTCGCTGTTTTTCAGGTACCATAAATTCGCGTTCGACATATTTCTTTTGTTTTACCTTGTTGCCCGGTGGCGAAATTTTTAAGGATGACAAAATATTGTTTACTTTTACTTATCGCTATCGTGACAGTTGTAAGTATTGAAACGAATTGAATGTAGCATTTGTTCTTAATTATGAAAAAATATACGATTTCAAAACGTCGAATCAAAATTAATCGTTTATAATTTTTATGTGATGTAGAGTATTGAAGGATGTCTTAGGCAGCAAATAGATGGATACATTGCAATGTGTCTTGAAAACAGCAGGGGAAACAAAGGTAACATTCGCAACAATCACGATAATCACTTTTGTACAACCCATTTGAGGTGGTCCATAAAATTTTACCATTTAGAACATTGACTAATCATTATTGCAGGAAATATATATAGAAATTTTCAAAACGGTGTGGTGGATACAGACGTAGCCTGTCTTATGCAATGCGTATTCGTGAAACTTAAAATTGTATGAAACATAATAGCAAATGATAATACGGAAAATTATTTCACGCTCGTAATCTGAAATTTTGGCTTTTTTCACAGGTCACTACAGATGGAAATATAAACACAAAAGGAATCAGAGCATTTCAAGATGAAGCACAATATGATTGCAAATACCTAAATGATTGTAAATACGTGGTGGATTCCAGGAAAATTGAAGAATGCGCGAGAAGTGGTAAGAAATTTGTTATGCAATTAGTAAAATAATAAACTTTTTTTCACATATTATACAAAGATTATTTTTATATTCTTTGATGTAATATATGATGATATTGTGTGTTTTTTAGTTAATTGGAATAACCAGATGTGCGGATTAAGTGGAGAAATTGCAAGATGTCTGTTCAAAAATGAAAATAATAATAACAACAAAAACAATAATTACAATAACAATAATTACAATAATAATTATAACAACAATCAACGACCACCCCCACCACCACCACCACCACAACCACAACCATGCGGAAAGTGTAATAATAACAGCGATAATAATAATAATAACAATTATAATAACAATAATTATAATAACAATCAAAGACCACCACAACAACAGCAGCAACAACAACCATGTGGAAATTGTAACAGATGTTGCTAATTTTTGTAATTTACTATGTTTATTACAAATAAATTTGTACTTGATAGAAAATTTTGTTTCGTATAAAACAACAATATTTTTTCTTTACATAAGTAATTTCGTTTTGTATATTTTTGTACATTAGCGTAATACTCCATCATATGATTTATAGCGACATCTCTACGATGAGAAGTGAAAAATTGAACTGCACATTGATTGTTGATAATACAGAATGCGACATTTATAGAATAAGTTGTTAATTTGTATTTTTTAACTCATTTTTAATTAATATAAAAATATAAACAAAAAAAAGCAGTTTTACTTTTATACTTACTAACACTTACTTAGGATAACTGTAACCATTAGGAAGTTCGCTTTTCAAGAAGCTGTCAAAGTTGATTACTGCATTCTTCGAGAGAAATTTTATAAGTGATCTGAAATATGAATTGAAAAAAATATTGTTTAATTGAAGCTAAATAATTTTTTTATTCGATTTTGTTCCCTTTTATCATGATATAATTCATTTTTCTCTACAACTTGTAAGAGCTGGTATAAGAATCGAAGCAATATCTGCGTGAACCTTCACACTGCAATGTACACGCACCTGATCTCGTCTGATCTCAGAAGTTAAGCATTGCTAGGCGCGGTCAGTACTTGGATGGGTGACCGCTTGGGAACACCGCGTGAGGTTTGCTTCTTCTTTTTTTTTAATGTCGATTAATATTTTTGAACTCATTTTATTTAGTACTCAATTTTCTCATATTTTTTATATTTTGATTCATTATTTTGAACAACCAAAATGTGATTTATCGGGTGTTTACAATTTTATAGATCCAAACTTTCCCTAGTTGAAAAGTAAAGAAATGCAAAAAATGCAAATGGACTTTCAAAAGCGAAAAAAAAGAAATAAAATAGTCGTAACACAATACAACCCTGAATCAATTAAATTCGAGTTTCTTTTATAATTCAAAATTTCTGTTTGATCTTATGCTACTTAGGTAGTTCATAGACCAATCAAAGACTACATTTTCCAAAAAAAAGTGTTTATATCCAAAAATTTTTTCATTTTCTTTTAGTACCAAAAAAAATCTATTTGTATTTGATGAATAACATATGTACTTTCTTTTCACTCATAAACTTAAATGTAAAATCTACACAGTTGAATGTGAACTCTGAACCTCGTCAGTTTATACTTATATAATTTTTGCGAAAACAATTAAGACAAAATTAATTTTGCATACTACTAAAAATAACGCGAATCATCGATGACTTTCTCAGTTGATATGGTAGTCTCAGACTTTCTCTAGTGCCCAAGACCAAGGTGTCAGATGTTTAATAATTCATGATCTATTCGTCCGAAAGATCATTTTCTTACTCGCCGAACTTACGAAGTTGGGCACGGTGATTAGTCCGCTCGCCGCATCTATCACAAGTTTTTTTTTCTTGTTCTTTTTTGTTCTATTCGTCAAGTCGTGCAGGAATCAGAGAATTGTCTTTTAATCATTCTACTCACTTGCAAACCAAGAATTTAAGTGCGTCTTATATGCCGTACACGAAACTGAATCCACAAAATGTTTCATCAAAAGTGAGCTAATCTTTTTAAGTTCAATTGTGTAACGTCATGACGCTCATGATATTCGTAAAACAAAACAAAAAAAATAGATATTTCAATTGTCTTGCAACGTACTCATTTTATCTCGCTATTTTTAATTCTACATTTAAAATACCAATCCAATGAATTTATTACGACATTTGATCTTAAAATAGTTTTTACTATTTGTATTTGTTTTTTTATATCCCGAAAGTGCAAATTTTTATAACTGTATAATTAAGTGACAAAAAATTTAATTGAATAAAATGCAAGATAATTAAATATTTGATTAGTTCATATACCTCGTTACAAGTGGTAGTAAAATAAAAATTACGAAACATATGCAATGCGAAGGTACAACATATCTGTACGTCACATTTATTTAATGAAGACTTTGAAATATGACAAATTTAATTGAACTCGTAAAACATTGAATTTTTTAAAAGGCTCTGTTATTGTTGACTTTAATGGCATAATTATTGTACTTTTAGGCCCGATGTGAGATAAAGCTTATTAAAATTTATAATTCGTTGTATATTTCATCTGTATCATACGAATATCATTCTTGGTTCGATGAAAAATATAAATATTAAAATGATATACAAAAATGTTGCATTACATACTGTGGATAAAGATCCAACTTTTCGCAAAACGTATCGCCCGGTCTGGCACATCTCGGTCTTTGCCCTGGTGGCGCCGGGACAAACAGTTCGTAAGCAGGTGGTTCACTCGGCCAGGAATATTTTTTACATATTTGAGCGTGGATTTCTGTGATAAATATCTGAAAATAAATGAGAAAAGATTTTATAACTAATAGCCACATTATGGGATACAACCGGAGCTGTCTAATTTCAAAATTGACCAATTAATTTCCAGACTTCGTATCGCGAACGAAAAAGAATTCAGATAAGTCGAATAATGGAATACCACATGCTTAAAATAACCAATTAAATTTTTCCTCCCAAGTTCAAAGGCCTCGGCTGAAATTACAATATTATATAAAGTGGTGTTAATGAGTTGCACCCAGAGACGCACGCGATCTCATTGAAATTAGCATCAAAGGTGAGTAAGAAACTGTCAGAAAAGTCACTGGAAAAGAACATATGAATCAGTCATGTCTTACGCAAAGATCACACCGGGGATCAAAAAACGATTAATGAGAATCAGTGAACAAGAGATTTGATCTTTCGTCACGTGCGATTTTCGCACAGCAATAAGAGAGAAAGCTGCTGACGAATGGATCGTGTTCGTCCGGGATCAAAAAGCAGCCATAAAAAATGAAGCGCCAAAATTGACGCAGGATTGAAACAAAAAAGGTGCTTCATACGTTCATAAAATTGGATGCAAAAAGCCTTTCTCTCCGCGATGACACTTCGACTTCGGAAAAAAACATCATCGTGAGAAAGCTAGACTTCTCACCGTCAAATAATATGTCACAGCGAGAGTATATACCGTTTTCTGACTTGTCAACGAAATATAATTTATTTTCACTCGTTCATTATTATTTGGCCTTATTTTGTCATTCTTTTTCAAAATAAAATAACAACGACGGAATTATCGGTCATGGAAAGATGTCATGCATTGGAAAAAAAATAATACCTAGAATTTGTCATGTCCGGAATTCGATAACAATTTTTGTTATTTTTTTCTGAAAAATAGTCCAGGCGAATGATTTCGTAGAAAACTTATCGGCAAAATTGTCACTTTATTTTAATGGATCGTAAACTTTCACGGACGTGTTTTTAGTTGAAATGCAGAATACGACGATATGTCAAAAGCTAATCGAGCACAAATGGTATACCATCCTTATTCTTATTCCTGAGCTTTGGATGAATGTAAAGCAAAACGAAAGTTGAGCAATTTAAATTTTTTGTTTTCGGATTTCATTTACAGAATTGAAGAGAAAAAAAACATTTCTTTTCTTTTTTCGAAACGAAAATATAGTTTCCGTATTTCATATTTGTTTATTGAAAAATAAGAGGCTGAAAGGAATAATTTAATGCACGCTTTGAATTTTAAATTTTCATATCGATATGAATGATGAAAATTATAATTTCTAATAATTTTTTTTCCTTGTTTGACTCGGGAACGAATTCCGGTCAAAATATTCATAACGATTGATCCGAAAAAATTGACAACTTAGAAAGTTATTAGATAGGAGAATCCATCACATTATGATGATCAGTTCACAAAATCATCATGATTTTATTGTCATGGTGTACATTTGCATTCGTCTTATTATATAAATGACAACGAAATTCATGACAATAAAAATATGTAATAAAATCAACGGTCCTGAGATGTGCGGATCCCAATTGCATAAATTATTGCAAAACTGTGTATGGGTGATGAATTTAAATATGACATGGAATAAATTTACTGAAAAAAATCTCCATTTCTTTTATTGTCTTTCATTATAAGTGAGCTGTAGAATAAAAAATAAGTTTTCTTAATTTTAATTATACGATACTTTTTTGCTTACGAAACTTTTGTAGTTCAAACAAATTGCTGTTTGATATTAATTTATACAAATGTTATGGTTGCATTTTATTTTTGCAACAGAACCCATATTAACCCCACATTCAAACTTACAACGAAGCAAGTATTAACAAAAGAAAGTTTTGTATTTTCTATAAAATAAATTTTATTTTCGATCAATAACCTGCTATATTAAAAAATAGCTTCATTTATTGAATTTTAGAAGTATTAAAAATATTATTACATATTAACTATATTATTCACTTTTTAATACAGCTTAAAAGTTCATATTTTTATAGGGAAAAAAACTGATGATTTATTCGTTTTCTCGACCTATAAATGCATGATGATTTTAATTAACTTAAGTTTACAAAATAGAACTAATCAGAAAGTTTAATTAAAGTTCAACAATTGAAAGTTTCATAAATTATTGTCGTTATAATTACTCTAATGCAAGTGTTCTATTTTGTATATACAAATTGTATCATTACTTGTAAATTACTTATAATAATTACACTGAATTTAATCCTACGTTCAAAAACTTTTCATTCATAAAATTTATTGATAATAAATAAACCAATCACGCTTGTAACCTGAAATTTTGGCTTTATTTGCAGGTCACTACAGATGAAAACATAAACACAAAAGTGATCAAAGCATTTCAAAATATGATTGCAGATGATAATAATACCTAAATGATCAAACTCATCATTCATATCATTTACAACTCACAAAATACAGTTCCTCTCATAACTATTAGATACTTATTATTTTATTAGATGTTCATTTCATTTTCTCAACAGATGGTTGACAGGATACATCGTGCCGTTTTCCACGTGCAACGAGTACTGCTTGGGAAAAAGATAAACCCATCAAGGTAGTTTATTAAGCAATCATACTTACCACAAGAAACACGCTCCTTATCATAAAAGCCATCGTGTTCCTTAGTCGGTCGATATCTTCATGCAATGAAGATTACCCAACTTGACACCTTACAACTCGAAGCTCATACTATTTTTTTTTTTTGTAAATCGCAATTTGAACATAAACAAAAAAAAGTTCCAATTTTTTTTCTGTTCAGTTTTTGACACAGGAGATAGAGTTGGTGACAGTCAGGCGCGTATCACAGATTCAACAGGGCGCGTTACATCTTCCGTCTGATGACCCGAGCACGTGCGAGGTTCGGCACTATTTGGTTCGTCCCAAGGGACCTCGCGGATGTAAGATACACGAGTTTGTCAGTCCAGGGTGGGGCTGGTACTTTCACTAACGACCGGTGGGCCACGCGTACATGTTTGCCCCGCAGATTTGATGCAACAATTCTTCACACTGTGCTTCCTATCCGCATTCTTCTCCGGGCCTGCTTCCCACCCGCGGAAATTTTCCTCCTCTTCGTCATTCGCGAGCCGCTCTTAAGTCGGGGTTGCTGAAGTCGTGTCTGGTGCATCACAATTGACACCGCTTGACTCAGTATGGGGATTTCCACCTGTATGGGATTTTATTTTTGACGCATCGTCAAAAACGTTTGCACTTTCTATGCGTGCATTGTTTTTTCAACTTATCAATCAGCACGAAAGTGCATTCTTGCAGTTTTCAGTAACGTTGAAATTTCATCTCAGTTCATATCCAAAGTCCAAAATCTGTTTGTGAAACTCAGTATACTGAATAATTTAAAGAATAATCTAAAAGAAATAAATAAATGAGAGACAAACTTAGGAAATTTCCGTGTCACAATTCCTGATGATTTCGAACCAGTTTTGTAATTTAAGAATTTCTGGTCGTTGTGAACACTGTTAAACTTAACTGAAATGAAGACGGTTGCAAAATATGGACAGATTTTTTTTTTCATTTCATCCACTAGATCTGAACTGCATTTTTATCAGATTTACAATCACGTTTTTTGTAATAAAAAAACTGAAAGATAAATTTTAGATGATAAATATCTTGAAAATCCTTTTATTTGATCTAGACCATAGATACGTTTATGCCTTTGTTGTTTCGTATTGTTAATGCTATAAATATATTATATTCATTGTCATTGTAAAATATTTTAAGAATTTTTTTCATATGTAACTGACTTGCGTGTTGCACACTCTCACGCAGTTGTAAAGTAGATAATAAGATACGCATTAGGACTTGCACTTATCTCGGTTATGCGAATTGTTACAATCAGAGTTACCTCGTCTGTAACTTTATTAAGAATTTATTTGTTAATTATTATTCATTAAGGTGCATAAAAAATTGTTGTTTAAAGTTAAACTGTTGTGATAACTAGATTATGATAGCTAATCACAGGAACAAAAAAAAACATGAATAGCTTAATCAGCCGTAATGGAAAAATCAGAGTGATTGAAATAAGTGATGAATTTATAGTTGGCAGTTGAGATAAAGTTTTAATGATTTGCGCATAACCAATGCCTGAGATAAACTTGGAGATTTGTTTAAACAATCGACTAATGAGAAAAATGTAGAAAAAATACATTTGCAAAGTGTTAAATTTATCCTTAATATCAATTTATGACAAAAAACAGTTTTACTTGATTTAAAAATAGCTGACACGAATCGAATTTTTCAAAATAACGAAAGGTTGCAAAAATAAGTTTCTTTAATTTATAGTAATAAATATGATATAAAAAGGGAATAGGTAAATTAATAAAATACACAGAACAATTGGCCAAAGATAAAAATTTGTATTTGATGATTTTACGGAATAGCCTCCTCAAGTTAATACTGCACCTAAAACAGACAAAAAGAAACAATTAGTTTACTTGAATTTTAACAATTGAACATAATTTTCAACCAAAATATTTTATCAGTCTCATTAAATCAGTTTTTTACACTCACAGTGATTTCATGATTAAATGTTTTCATCATCAAAAAAATTAAATAAATGATTTCTTAGTAAATTAATTATGATTTAATAATATTGATATAATATTATATAATAAATTAATAATATTAAAATATTTAAATTAATAAAAAGAACAAGAACTTAGAAAAAAAGTTGTTAATTGAAACACAATTTTATTACCACGTGGTGTTCGTTTCGAACTCTGATAAAAGTGATTTTGCGTTATATTGAAAATTGAATTAACATTCTTATACATTTATGTTAATTAATTTTATTACCTTGTGAATATTTTTCCGCGAATTTTCCCCAAATTTGATTTGCAAATTTCGATGAAAATTGAAGAAAAAATGTTTCAAGTTGTGAACCGTATAGAAGTTTGGACTAATACTGAACTGTAAGACGTGAGACTTGCCTCCTCTGAGTGTGCAAACTGGAATATAAGTTCACTGACTAACGTGGTTGATTCTTCCGGCTAAGCTACAACTGAAGCGGCATTTTTTCAAAATATACATTATTCATAAATAATGCTAATCCATCTATTTTTATAAATTATCAATATTCATTTAAAAAACACATTTTGTGATAACAAAATTGTTCACTGTCAGATAAAAACAAATGTATTCAAAAATGCAAAAATACAAATGCAAGAATTTGCAAAAATTCTGACGACTATTAGATGTTTAAAGATCACTATATTTATCTACCTATATTAAAAAATTGAGTCGAGTTCGCAGCTCTGCCAATTTTTCTGCAAGCAGACCTAATTACGACCTACAAGTGTACAAAATTTAAAGTCGATTCAACTCTCGGAACATTACCAAAAAAGAGTGCAAGCGTATCTCAGACGCAGTTCGCCCGGTACTCATTGAAAATTCGTACACAAAATTTTTTTGATTTCGCAGCCTTGCCAATTTTTCTCGGAGCAGATCTGGTCATGACCGACAAGTGTACAAAATTTCAAGTCGATTCAACTCTCGGAACAATATCAAAAAAAAGTGCAAGCGTATGTTCAAAATAAAATTCATACGTTGGAATAGTGATCCATATCTACATTTCTAAAAATGCAAATAATATTGCATAGTATAACGTTTGATATTATTTTAATTAAAACAGTTAAATTATTGTGAACAAGGGGTTGGCGCGTAGCCCCTAGTAGAGTTAAATAATTTCTATTTCAAAACATTAATACTTTGAAATAAATAATTAAATATACTATTTCAGTACACAAAATAGTTTTTCAGTAAATAATAATTTGACTTTGTCAAACAATATGAAACTTTCTGACATTTGGCTGGCTCTTCCTCAAAATCCACAAATCCCAAGTGACATACGTAGTCAGAATACATAAATACCGACTGCGGAGATACCGGAAGTTTGAAAGTGCAACGCGCCAATAGTTTAAATTGTCGAAAGCATATTTAAACCTAAAATTTTAACTGCCTAAAAATGATATTTCTATAAAATATTTATAGACAATAACATTATGTCCTTTGGTATGTTATGTACTTTCATTTTTATTTCCAATAAAATTTCTAACATTTACAATTTATTGTTAACAAACAATATGTACAATTATATTTCAATAATTTTCATTTTATAGCAATTCGGAGCCCATTTGGCTTTCTTTTTTTAAAATTCAAACCTAACAGTTGGTAGCAGTGAGCGCGGTGGGAGAGAGACAGAGAGGGGAAAAAGTAAAGTGAGAGAACTTGATCGGTGAAACGTTGGCGACAATCGGGGTCTCTAGCCTAGCGCACAGCCCGCAAAGACAGCATTGCGCGACCATGGCGACGATTCGGCAGTCGCGGGTGGACGACCTGGTGCAGAGCGTGACTTTGTACAATCCGCGGAGTCTGCTGTGGCACAGCTACGTTCTGCCGTTCGTAGTTTTGCAGGCTGCTTGGATCTACGGCTGGGTGTTTGTGTACGGTGTTTCCGAGCATTACGAAGCGGGTCTGGTGGGGATCGCCGCGATCGCCGTGGTTCAAATATTCACGTGCCTCAGCTGTCAGTGGTCCGTTCACGTGCACACCTTTTTCAATTACTCACCGGTAAGAGCGCCCTCGCCGGCTCATTTTTTTTATTTACATTCGTTGTTTTGTTTACATCCTCTCCCACGCAGTTGTCGGCTTTTCAGCCAGGAACGATTTTTGTTTTTAAAACCAGACAGTGCGTCACGAAACGTGGCAAGTTTTCTGCTAAATGTCTTGTCACGTGATATGGCCCGCCAAATTTAAATCTGAAAGATGTTTGTTTTTTTTTTAGTTGTAAAAAATTGATTTTGTTCCGTGCAAAATGAAGGATTTTAACTTTATTTTTTTGACAGGTGAGCGATCCTACAAAAGCATCGCTGGTCAAAGTGGTGCCGACCCCAAACAATGGCAGCTGTGAACTCGTCAGGATACACCAGACGGACGACAAACATCCGTGGTTTAATTTCCAAAAAACGAATACATCTGGGACTCGGAGAAGAAACAGTTTCGGGGTTTGGAATTTCCTATCCACAATGAACTTCAACATTATTATGAGTGGAAGGGACACAGCAGCGAAAAAGAAGTGCAAGAAGCTGAACAAAAATATGGAGACAACAAGTGAGTTTTCGATTGCGAATATTGGTACAATAATATCGTTGAATTTTTCAATCGAATGAAGTTCTAATAATGAGCAAAATTGTTTTTGCAGGATGGACATGGTCGTCCCGGAGTTCAAGGAACTGTTTCGCGAGCGCGCAATTGCTCCGTTTTTCGTCTTCCAAGTGTTTTGCGTTGCCTTGTGGTGTCTTGACAAGTACTGGTATTACAGTATTTTCACGCTCTTCATGCTTATCATGTTTGAGTGCACGCTTGTACAACAACAGCTACGAAACATGGCCATGATCAGAAACATGGGAAATAAACCCTACATGATAAATGTAAACTTAACGATTTTGATCTTTGATTTATTTTTATTTAATTTTTTCATACACTTAATCGGTAGCTCATATGTAGACTGTGCAATCCAAATTTCTCATTAAAAATAACATTGAAAAATTTGTATTGGCACAGTCTTCGTAAGAGCAATCGTAATAATAAATGATTTTTGTTGGTACATTTTTGTTTGTCGAATTAAGGTATACAGGAACCGAAGATGGGGATATATTTTCACAGACCAGTTGGTACCTGGTGATATAGTTTCTATTACTCGATCTCAGAATGACAATCTTGTGCCTTGTGACATGTTGTTACTGCGAGGTCCATGCATTGTTGATGAAAGCATGTTAACTGGTAAGCAAAAACAAAAAACTGTGCACAAAGTATAAATAGTTTTAAATTGAAATATTGATAGATTATTTGTCTATTTTGATATTTTAGGTGAATCAGTTCCTCAAATGAAAGAACCAATATCAGATAAAGATGAGCAAAGATCGTTAGATTTGGAGGGTGAGGACAAACTCCATATCCTCTTCGGTGGTACCAAAGTCGTACAACATTCTCCGCCAAACAAAACGTCGGCTGGGCTTAGAGGTGAGATTTTCAATCTGTTAAAATTGTTGTTTTATTTGATTTTCAATGGAAAAAAAATAATTTTTTATAAATTCATATTTTCTTTTTCAGCAACTGATAACGGTTGTATAGCTTACGTTTTGCGAACGGGGTTCAACACTTCCCAGGGCAAACTCTTGCGAACAATTTTGTTTGGAGTGAAACGCGTAACAGCCAACAACTTGGAAACGTTTTGCTTCATCTTGTTCCTTCTTATTTTCGCAATTGCGGCAGCTTCGTACGTTTGGATCATAGGTAAACTAAATAGATATAAGAATTGAAACATAAAACGAAGTTTCGGATTAAAAATTATGTTTTCTTTTTAACAGGAACACAAGACCCGAAAAGAAACAGGTACAAGCTGTTTTTGGAGTGTACTCTGATTCTAACTTCAGTGGTGCCTCCGGAATTACCTCTCGAACTTTCCTTAGCTGTAAATTCATCCCTGCTTGCCTTGTCTAAACTTGGTAAAAACGATTTCTACTTTGTTATAAATTCATGACTTGAGTTGAATGTGAAATTTATTTGTCATATTTTAGGTGTATTCTGTACGGAACCTTTCAGGATACCATTTGCAGGCAAAGTTGAAATATGCTGTTTCGACAAAACTGGAACTCTTACTAGTGATGATTTAGTAGTGGAGGGTGTTGCCGGAGTCAAGTAAGTTGCCTAATTTATCATAATTTTTCAAAAACTTTAGTTTTAAAAATCACATTATTCGGCTGTTAAACTAAAAAATGATTCAATATCTTTCAGTGGTAAAAAAGACGTTATTCAACTAAGTGAAGCGCCTCCGGAAACAATTCAGGTTTTGGCAACTTGTCATTCGCTGGTACAGTTGGAAGATGGAATTGTTGGAGATCCCTTGGAAAAAGCTACATTAAGTGCAGTCAACTGGAATCTCACAAAAAGTATTACAGAATTTATTTGGTTAATATTCATAATAGCCATTTTATAAAATAAATTTTCAACATTTATTTATTGTTCAGGTGACGTTGTGATTCCTAAGAAAGGAAAGGGCGCTGCAACTAAAATTGTACATCGATTCCATTTTTCTTCTGCTTTGAAAAGAATGTCGGTTCTTGCTGCTTATTCTACGCAAGAATCGTCACAGTCGCAGTATATCGTCACTGTAAAAGGAGCTCCAGAAACTATCAAAAGCATGGTAAAACCAAACTCAAAAATATACATTTTAAATATCACCGAGATTTTAAATTCATTTTCGAAAGATTGTTCAAACTGATTTTGTTTTATAGTTTGCTACAGTACCAGAAGATTATGACGCAATTTATCTGAAACAGTCTCGACGAGGAGCAAGAGTTTTGGCTCTGGGTTATAGAAAATTGAACAAAACTTTGACGTCACAAGAGTTACGCACTATCAAAAGAGAAGAAATCGAATGTGATCTCACATTTGTTGGATTTGTTGTTATTAGTTGTCCTCTCAAACCTGACTCGAAATCTGTTATCAAGGAAATCCAAAATTCGTCCCATTCTGTAAGTATGAATCAACATACTTCAACATTGTACGTGCTCTCTAAAATTTCACTTAAATCGAATATGCACTTATAAATGTATAACTCTCAGGTTGTGATGATAACTGGAGACAATCCACTTACTGCTTGTCATGTCAGCAAGGAGCTGCACTTCACGAAAAAGTCAGTTACTCTAATACTTGTTGAACAAGATGGAAAGTGGCTTTGGGAAAGTGTTGATGGCAAAACTACTTTACCTCTGGTTCCATCACCAAGTGACTTGCCAAAGAAGTACATTTGGGAATCTTATGCGTTATGCATCACAGGCGAGGTAAGTATTGCTTTGTACATATTATACGAAACTTGTTATTAGCGAATTCATAATTCACCAAAACATATTATTTATAGGGCTTGAAGTACTTAAAAGACCATCAAAAAGAATATTTCAAAGAAATTTTACCCCACGTTGTTGTGTTTGCTCGTTGTGCACCAAAACAAAAAGAATTCATCATCTTGTCACTGAGAAATCTTGGCTTCACAACGCTCATGTGCGGCGATGGAACGAACGACGTCGGTGCTTTGAAACATGCCCACGTTGGTTAGTATCAATTTATTATTAAAACAATCAAATCACTTCAAAATTTTCAAGTATTTTCGAATGAATTTTAATCTGAATTTTTTATAGGTGTCGCGATTCTCTCTAGTCTGCCAGAACATTTAGTTCTCGACAAGTTGGAAAAAGAACCACCAAGAGAAGTTACTAGAGAAATTGCAAACTCGCCACCTGGAACTAACTCGAGACTAAATGCTCGACAACAACACATGGTCAACACGAAAGCAAAGATCCAAAAATGGTTGCAAGAAGCTGAAGAACAAAACCAGTCGACTATCGTAAAGCTGGGAGATGCTTCAATCGCAGCGCCATTCACCAGCAAGCTCTCTTCTATTCAGTGCAGTACGTTGATTAACAAAACAAAATAATTTGACTGAAATTTTTAATGAAATCTAATCTTATATTTTCTTTCTCAATTATTAGTTTGTCACGTAATCAAGCAAGGCAGATGTACACTAGTTACGACGCTACAGATGTTCAAAATCTTGGCACTTGATGCGTTGATATTGGCTTACAGTCAGTCAGTTTTGTACATGGATGGAATCAAGTTCAGCGACTATCAAGCTACTCTGCAAGGTGTTCTATTAGCGCTTTGTTTCCTCTCGATATCCTGCTCGAAGCCTTTGAAAACGTTGTCCAAGCAGCGTCCATTGCCGAATATTTTCAACACATACACGATACTAACGGTTCTTTTGCAATTTACGGTCCACTTTTTCAGTCTTATCTACTTAGTGCAACAAGCTAAATTGATAACACCAAAGTAAAACATTTTTCAGTACTCTTTTTTGATGTTTTATAATATCTAAAGATGTGTTACTAAACAATCATAATCTTGTTTCTTTTTAGTGTTGATCATCTGAGCGTGAAAAATAACACTACGACTATAACAACACCAACACCATCTAATGATACAGTAACTGATGAAAATGAAGAGGATAAGCCTTTTGAAGTTTCCATTATCAATAGCACTGTATACCTAGTCACGATGACTCTTCAAGTTTCTACGTTTGCAGTTAATTATTGGGTAAGCAAATTTAAAAAGAACAAACTTCAATCAAAGACGCGTTTTCTTTTACATAATTATTAAACGCTGTTCATTTGTTCCCAGGGATTGCCGTTCATGGAAAGTATAACACAAAACAAGCTTCTCGTGTGCAGCATTTTTGGAAGCATCATTTATATTTTTGCGCTGGCCTGTGGATTTTTGCCCGACATTGCAGAAACGTTTGAAATTGTTGATTTCCCCGAAGAGGTATAAAATTGAGTGATAAAACATTTTATTTAACTTATTTAACTTTAATTTGTGAACATTTATTGAATTTTAAAATTCTATGTGTTACAGTTCCGACAAAAGCTGGTGTTCGTGTTGATATTAAATTTCGTTTTGGCACTCGCAGTCGACAGATTATGCCGATGGCTTTTCGGCGAGGGAAAATACCGAAAGCTGTGATCCTAAGAATTACTATATTGTCGTTACAAAGAAAGTTATCTCAACAATATTCGAAGATCCGAATATATCAAAATTTATTGGTCGATTGGAACGTAAACACCAAGTAATGTTTATCCAATTGTTTCGTTGATCTAATCAATTGTCTGAAGAATTTTGTATCGCGAAACAGAGCTTTGTGATTATTTTTCTTCATTGCGACTGAAAAAACTGTAGATTGATACATACAGTTGAAAGTTTTTTTTCTTGATTAAATGATCTTTATATATTATCACTTTACATATTATCACCACGAAAGGTCCTTTTGTAAATAAAGCATTTTCACGTCGTTGAATACATTCCATTATCAATCGACTGATGGCTTTTCAATCGTAAGATTTTAGTTAGAAAAATCATTTCAAATTAACAAAACACGACAATTACATAAAAAGTCAAAAGATAAACTTTACAATGTAAGCTAAGATCGAATAATTTTTATTTTTTAACTGAAGTATGTATGCGTATTATAAGTATGTACATATGCATATACATAATGTCGATGAGGATATAAACTATTGGTTTTGCATCGATCTAAGTACATTGTTGTACTTGTTAAATGGATTAGACAATTTCATTCTTTTATTTATAAAAAGAAAATTCGTACGTTGCACCATCAGTACGATGAATTTTATTTGAAAGATCCGAAAGTGATCTTTGAAAATGTTCAGCAGTAAAGGTAACATACGTATGGAAGAGACTTCAGAACACTGCGCAATCAAGTTTTATAATGTTAATATAAATAGTGCATACGTGTTTGTTAGTTACTTTTTTGAAAATATTGAATCCAACGATTGTGTGAATTAGAAAAAGTTTGTACAATATTTCATACAAATTGTGGTTAGATAGTTTCAATAAATATTGTATTGTATAAAAAAATGAACTTATCTTGATTTTTTTTAATAATAAGCAAACAAACTGGAGAAATTATAATTTCATATCACAATAGATAAAAAAAAGGTTTTTCAATTTAGGTCATTGTAAATGTTTGATCTCACATTAAAAATGCTATTTTAACTGATACGAAATTTGTATTTTGTCATTTCAATTGTATATCAATTTCCAGATGAAAAATCTGCTCCGAATCTGAGTTACGAAATGACATTCACTCTCTGTGTACCGTGCGTCGATCAAAAATCCGAAAAGGTGGATAGCATGTTGAGATACGTGCTCACGCACGTATCTTCTCCTAGTCGTAGTCTGAAGTGTGAGGCCTGTTCCGTTCAGTTATTAGTAGCGCGGATCGCAGTGTGGAACAAATGTGCGTGCTTGGAACAGAAAACGGATCGATCAACGTTAATCGGTGTTGACTCCGAGGACGCAGAATTGTAACTGCTTATATCATTGGCTGACCGTAGTATTTAAGTGAGTATAATAATTATATGCGTTTATCCCATTTCGACCTCGATCGGTTGTCAACCATGTGCCGGTGCTCGTTATTGTATCATTTTATCATCAGTCGATTTGGATTATTGATTTTGACAAGCTTCGAAGTTTCAACTTTCATAACATTCATTACATATTAAAAAGGTTTAAATGCACAGATTTAACAAAAATTGTTCATTGAAAATACTATTTTTAAACTCAGTTTCTGTCCAAGTTGCATAAATATAATTTCAGCAAAGATGATACATATTATTTTAAATTGAACAATTAATTTCAATTGATAAAACAAACTGTGTCAAGTAGAATAGTTGAACAATTTTTGAAAAACGGTAAACTAAAAAAAAATGGGTGTGAGTATACAATTGTTGTGAAAGTTTTAATACGCTCCAATTTGATGATCGTTAAGTATACGTTGATGAAAGTATTTGTTATGCCCATATGAATGAGACGCTTGATTGCCGTTAACTTTGGTTCTACGATTATCTTTTATTTTTTCCTCCGTTCAATGCGGGACAATAGAGTTGTCAACATTATTTATGACCAATCTAAATCGTTCCGAGGTCAATGTCACGTTTTTGTTTCAAATGCATTCAGTACGTTGCAAATATAAAAACCTGAACGTCACTGGAACTACTCGAACAATGAAATGAGAACTTTGGAATTAATTTTAATTCAAGAAGATAATTTCTGTAATAAAAAATATAATACGTTAGATACGAAGCTACGCAACGAATGCAAATCAATTTTTTTTGTCCCGATGCTTGAATTCTTGTTGAAATATTTTGTTACAAAATCATCTCGGTCATCGATTAGTCGTACACAAAAAATAATCATACAAATTATCATGATAAATGGGAGCCGACAAAGTTTTCTATTTCGAGTCACTAACCTGGCCACGCACGTGCGTTCATTCCGATCCATTCACTTTTGACAAGCTCCTGCACATTGCAACTCAATCAGCCGCTGCTATTCAAAATGCTTTCTTGCCATGAACTGTTTTATGCAAATTCATTTTATCCTGGTACATTCAAAAGAAGTCAAATGATTTGTCGTCATTTTGTTATCATTTTGTAAAAAAAAGAGCGTTAAAAACTACGTTCACATCACGTTCAAATTTGCATATTTGTAAGAGCGCTCATCATCTTAACCAGTGCAAATTATCTTAAGTGGAATTCCTTAAAAACCAAACTGCTGTTAATAGTTTGTTTTTTGGTAGTTAAGATGAGGAAATTTCAATGACGTACAATTATTTTCACACTGAGTAAAAAATCGTACTCTATGAAACTTGTCAATATTATTAGTCGCTTTACAACGTGTACATTTAGCGATAAAATAGTAATCTGAAGAATTGTCATATAACTTTTTTGCTTTGAAAAGAATTCTTATACTTTACTGTCTAGACTATTTATGCAATAGATAAGAATATTACCTGTCTAATTTGACTCAATCGTGCATGCTTAATGCGACACTTTGGTTCGTTGTATTTTATTATTTTTTTGTTTTTTCAAACGATTTTATAAATTAGATCTAAATCTAAATTGATAAGTTACAAGGAAACCATTCTTGGAAGAGAAAAATACTTTGCGCATTATAACAGCTCGGTCTGGAGCAATCAATTAATTGATTTCAGACGTCAGTCAATTGAAACTTTACACTGCTCGACTCAAGAAAAAAAATATTCCATTAAAATTTGCGTCGCCTGTAAACAATAGCGAATCCTACAAAACGAGAAACTCGATGATTAACTCGAGTCAATTCCGCGTATGTGTAGATGTATTTGGAGTAAACGTGATTATAAATTCATGTCCTTTCATTTTAGATAAGATGGAGAGATGGTACTTCCACTGGGTGGACTGGTTGGTATTCGCAACGATGCTTTGCGTGTCTGCCGGAGCTGGACTTTGGCAATACAAACGAGTTCGCAAGGTCAATACCGAGGATTACTTATTGGGAGGCAAAAGTTTAGGAGTTTTTCCTGTTTCTGCCTCGCTTGTAGCTAGGTAATTTTATCCACATTTTCATGCAAATTTTTTTACGAACAGATCGTTTGAACTTCAATTTTTCTAACACAAAATAAATTTTATAGTTGACGAAATTTTCAATATAATCCCTCACAGGAGAGAAATTTATTTCAGAACTTTAAATATTCGTAAATAAAACGTAAAATTAAACGATGTGTAGAAGCTGTCAATCACCTTTTTTGCTAATCGCAATTAATCGTCAGACGATAATTTGATTTGATAGTTTAATGACTTGTGTTTTTTTTTCAGCATGATATCAGGAGTGACGATATTGGGCACACCCGCAGAGATATACAATTTTGGCACACAGTATTGGTTCACGATAATTCCTCTAATTGTATCAGGATTTGTTGTATCTTATGTTTATCTTCCAGTTTTTAAGATTCTGGATCTGAATTCCGTGTATGAGGTATTATTGATGACACTATTAAATAATTCTGGAAAATGATAAAGAATAAATTATAAATTAAATATTTTTTTATTCAAACGCTGGTCTTAAAAATTATCTCTGGAAAGTAATGTAATTATAATTCAACTTGAAAAATGCATTCATGTGCAATTTACCATGAAAAGCGATTAATTTTATTAAGAAATTAATCTATTGTTTTTTGCAGTATCTTGAGATCCGCTTCAGCAGGAGTGTGAGGATATTAATATCTGTTATTTTCGTTGTGGATGTGGTAAGCAATTACGCGCTTAAATTTTTTTCCTTTTTTTTTTTTTTTTTTTTAATTAAAATTAGTTCTATTTATT